>SAUE01002962.1:64776-75144 GCA_009724625.1 Deladenus siricidicola | reverse complement strand
ATGCGTTTTACGTAAATAAAATAAATAAATAAATAAATATATTATTATTATTCATCTGTGTTACTATATATTATTATAGTAACAACAATATATATATATAATGTGTGGTCCATCTTTCTGACTTATTTTCGACGACTTTCTTCATGGAAGCGAAATTTGTACCATTTTTGTAAAGTGACCATTGTATTCCAGTTGGGGGTGAAATTTCATCTCGATGTATATAATAATATATAGTACAATATTTATTATGTAGTAAAATATATTGTTGTTTAATAAAGTACATATTTGATTATTAAATTTCTTGAACCTACTTTTTTATATATTTTCAACACATTCAACATGTTAAAAAGACCTTTCGAGCACTCACCGGTGGTGATATTGCACTTGATATTGCCTGAATCCTCTCAGCTGCTCACAACTACATAATTTGTGAGCTGATAAGATAGCTCGCGAACTCGCTTTAACTCGGCAGAAAACAATATGAATAAAATTTATGCGAAAATCGGGTTTACGGTAGCTATTCCGGCCGATATTTTACGGTTACTGGGTCCATTGTAGAACCCATTTTGATTAACATCGTTTTGGACTATGGGTACCTTCTCCTCACAGTCTTAAATTTTAATCATTAATAAGAAAAAACATTGTAGTACCAGCAATTTTATTAAAGTAAGCAGTGTTGTGACTTGACTCGCGAGCGACTCGCGCGTTTTTTGCAAAAAACGCATCAAACTTTTTTCATTTTTTGCCAAAATTTGCGGTATTGTATCTCAGCGTAAATTAGGAATTTACCGATTTTCTAAGATAACTAATAAAGAGCGAAATCTGAGGATTATGAAAGTATATTTACTTTTCATTTTTTATCAAAAACAAAAAGAAATAAATTTAATCGAANGCGAGTCGTTTTCAAAAAAATGCAAAAATAACTCATCGACTCGCGAGTCACAAAAGAGTCGCGAGTCGTTTTGCGAGTCAAGTCACAACACTGAAAGTAAGGACATATTTACCTTCAAAAATGCCGATTTTGGGAAAAAGCTGAATTTTTTTAAACCAAGAGAAACATCAAATTTTTCTGCTGTCTGATTTTTTCCGTCTCTTTCAGACCGTTGGTGTTACCATAATTAATGAAGTTTAGTGTTACCATAATTCGGATGCGAAAATAATTCCACATTTTTTTGATAATTTCGATGAAAAAAGTTTACCAGAAAAACAGCGAACTTTATTGAAGCAAGTGTAAAAGTGTGAAATTTTCTTTCTCTAATGTGTCTATCGTCCGCCGAGAAGACCGCCGAGGCCGCCGAATAGGCTCTGGATGGGGCCGCCGTCTTTCTTGTGCTTGAGGAGGCTGAGGTCGAGAAGATGGCCGTTCTTTAACAGGTTCATGTCCGCCAGCGAATTTTCGTCCTCCGCCGCCGGCGGAAAACGAAAATTTTTACCGAAAAATTTTTCCTCCTCGGACTCATCGAACTCCTCAGCCGTGGTACGCTTGTGGCCGGCGGAACGCTTCTCTGAAAAGCAGTTGGACTCGAAAGTTCTTAAGTTTCAAGCCATGGTTTTTATCGAAAAAAAAAAGATTTTTGTCTACCATGCTGAACGGACGCGTCGGCATCCGCTGATTCAGACGATTCAGTCGACGCGGCGGCAAGGGCGAAGAGCGCGATAGCACACAAAACACTCATCATTGACGTCATTCTGTGGATTTGTGGATACTGTAATTTACTGTGATATATGAACTGTGTGGAACTCTCTCAAAAAACAAAGAAGATTAGTTTCTTTTACAACAGAATTTCCTATTTACGGTAACGTACAAAAAAACTACAGTATTTTAATTGAAAGACTAACTGATTCTAATAAACAAATGAAAAAAGCCAAATTTCAAACTAGGAAAAAGCCAAATATCAAAGTTGAATAGACAAATTAATCGAAAAAGTGCGTTATATACCCACTTACGGTACACATTCGATGCTTACTATCCCGCGAACGGTAAACATTGCACAATTTCAGTCATTTTTGGGCTGGAAAAGTTTGCAAACACAATTTTTTTTTGTGTGGAAAATCTCGCAAAAAGTGTTTTGTGTTTATTTGGCGAAATGTTGACAAAAGCAAATTTTTGTTTTTCAATGAAAAAAGGCGAATTATTCGTAAGCTTTTGAAAATAATCTAAAAATTGCATCGTATTCGGCTCAAATACGACCATGAAATCGATTACTGTACGCTTCGCCGGCTTGCTTTGTGCTACGGTATTCCTGTGCTCTACGATAGGCGCGTGGGATGCGCCGCTGGACGACGTGACGCGACCGGCGCCCGGTTGTGGCGTTACCGTACGAGTCTATAGAAACGGTACGAAGACGGTGTCCGACGAGCGCTGCGGGATTGCGGAGCGCGACGCACTACTGTCGCGTCAAAAGCGCGACGCGCATCCGATTCTAGATTTTATGGAGGCGCGCACTGGCGGCGTCCAGCGCAAAGGTAATAAATGATGATGATATCAGCGAATTAGCGATTAGCGATCGAATTAGTGTCGCTTTTCTTCCAATATGATCATTTTAGTAGTTGGATATTTGTAAGAAATAGTTAACATAAAAATCTATCGGTGGCGGGGGACCCATCTTGCTAAACGTTACCTTTCCCACAATTTCAACAATTTTCTAAAACAGTTTTGCCACAAGGAGGACCAAGATATGATAAAAATTTTTGTTTCAAACCGCTTAAAACGACTAATGCCTAGCCGGAGCCGCGCCGAAATCAATTGCAGCGTCGTCGCGCGCCGACGTCAGTTCGACAAATGACGGTGGACAAAAATGTTTTGATATAGCACAAAATCCCAAAATCTTTGTCCCGGCACGCAGTAAATGCCTATTTTTAGATAAGCGCGACTCCGACCGCCAGCGCGACGACGAGTCGGTCAGTGATGCGTCCGCGTCGCCAAAGGCCGTCGCGCCGCATCCGGAACTTCCAGCCGCCCAGCACAGTGCGCTCGACGCGGAGAGAACAACAGCGGCGGTAGCCGACAAAGATGAGGGCGGCGGCGGCTTCAACCCCATGCGTCCACTGCTCAACGCGTTTGCCAATTTTATAGCATTTTGAGCGGACCATATCACGTCATTACAAAATTTTAAACTTTTTAAACCACACAAAAATTACTATTTATCCCACTCTAACATTCTGTAGGTGAGGAATTTTTTTGTTCATGAAAAAAAATTTTTTTTACGAAAAAAATTAATAAACTTTTTCCGATCCGATCACTGCATTCGACTATTGCGCATGTATTTTTAGTATTTTTATGATTCTGATACATGTATTTTACTCATTTTTCACTGATTATTGCACATGTATTCTCATGTATTCTATAGGCATTTTGCTCTACTTTTGTATACACTCAATAAATTTATGCCCAAAAATTTTGTAAAACGAAGACAAAAGCACAGAAATCATGTATTTACATGTATGTACATATGTATTAAAATGTATTATTTTCGTTCGCTCAGTCCACATTGATTTGCCAGAGGTCGGCGACGGTGAAGCCGGGCCGAAGGCGCTGAATGGCGACGCCCAACTCCTCCGAGTAGACGATCGGCGGCGAAGCGCCGTCCTCGTCGCCTTCGGCGCTCGGCGCGGCGCCCTCCGTGAAATATGCCTAAGAACGGTGGACTTGTTGTGGTACGGTATTCGCTGTGAGGCAAAAACACCGTAGCACTAAATAGAAGTTTGGTGACTTTTTGGAATTTTGAAATTTGCTGCGCTTACCGTAAAGCTATGTTGTGAGGTTATTGTAAGTAAATGCATGCCTACAGTAAATGCACGCTTACTGTATCTGTAAGCTTACCGTAAGCTTACACTACTGTAGCAATCATAAATGCGTGCTTACACTAAGTGCGTGCCCACAGTAAGTGTAATTGCAGTAGACTATTGTATGAGATATGCAAAGTTTGATAATACGGTAGTTAGCTTATTATTGTTTTTATTACGCGCTTTATGATTGCTACAGTAGAATTCACACATACGGCAAAAGCGTCGATTCGCGTGGCCTTCTCCTCGCCCTCGACCTCGTTCTCCGCATCCTTCTCCGCGTTACTGTGGCTGGTGATGAAGGCGTGACTCTAAATGCTTACGTTAGGTACAATAAACGTTAGGTACAGTATACGTTAGGTACAGTATACGTTAGGTACAGTATACGTCAGGTACAGTGTAAGTCAAATATAGCAAATGTTATAAGTATACATTTATATGCGCTACATATTTGTATACTGTTTATATAAAAAATCGCTCTATTAAATTTTCTCAACCATACATGCTCCTTCACGTACTGTACGCCGAAGATGGGCGCCGCGTGGAATGTGGTGTTGAGCGCCTGAATCGCGCGGCAGACGATGTCCAAGCGCTCGGCGGGATCGACGCGAAAGCCGAGCACGTATTCGCCACTCTAAAAAAATGTTTTTTTTTATTTAAATGTTTTCTATTTGTTATAAATTTTTATTTTTGTTCACCTGAACTGACGTCTCGAGCACGAGCGCGTGGCCGAAGCGGCTGTCGCGCACGCGACAATTGCGCAGTTGGAGGAAGGGAATGCTGACGTTGTAGAGCAAATTCAGCGACGCGTACCACACCACGCGAACGTTTGTGAGAATCAGCACGCCCAAATTGCCCTGAATAATCTTTTTTTGGAGATTTTCTCTTTTTTTTTCTCTCTCTCTCTCTCTTCCGCTCTCTCTCACTCTCTCTCTCTCTCTGTTTCTCTCTTTCTCTTGCCTGTCTGTTTGTCTTCCTCTTCTCTCTCTCTCTTCCTCTCTCTCCCGCTCTCTTTCTTTCTATCTCTATAGCTCTCTCAATCTCTCGCTCTCTCTCGCTTCTTCTCTCTTTCTCTTTCTCTCGCTGTTTTTTCTCTCCCCCTCATTATTCCATATTTCAATGGAATAGGGACATTCTCATTGTGTCCATCTTTCTGCCTATTTCTCTGCTCTCTCTTTTTCTGTTACTCTCTCATCTAATTCATCTCACTTCCTCTCTCTCTTTTCTGGTGTCTTTCGCTTTTGTCACCTCCCCCCCCCCCTACCTGATCACTGCTGAGATTCCAAACGCCCTCGAACTTCTCGCACTGATATTCACACGGCAAAAGTTTCAGCTTTTCATTGTCGTTAATCAGCGCACTTCGCATTTTCATGTCGCGGTAGAGTTTCGACGTCTCATAAGCGCGGTGGATGCCGATTACGGTGGAGAAGAGCTTCGACTAAAATTTTTTTTTCTTCAATTATTTCAACTTTGATTATTTATTTCAACTTTTTTCAATTATTTCAACTTTTTTCCAAACACCAATGCCAAATGCCAAATGCCAATGCCAAATGCACGAAAAAAGAAGAAAAATCAAAAAAAATTAAAATTAAAAAATGATTTAAATTAGAATTATTTGAAAAGGAAAGTAAAAAAAGCACAAACGTTTGTGGGGTTGATGCAGGTGAAGACGAATTCGAACTTCGTGGTGGTCTGACCCTTCGACATGATGTACAGTGACTCGACTTGGCCGCGTATTTTCTGAAATTTTGAAAAATTTGTGGTATGGAAGATAGTCGATCAGCTACGGTAACAATATTGTCGCGCGAATTGTTCGCGAGCTTTAATGTGCCTTGTACCATGTCTATATATGATTATGTACACAATAGAGTAGTATATACAGTACAGTGTATACAGTACAGTATATAATATACTTTGTACAAACAACATACGTACTTATGGTAAGTAAGCACTACGGTCCATTCAAGCAATGAAAAATAGGCCAAAAAAATTGGCGCAAAATATTTACGGATCGCGCGATTTTGGTGGTGATTCCGCTGATGGTCTTGTAGCCGATGCTGAGGTTGATGCGCGGCGCGGCGACCGCGTGCCAGATTAGCCGCAGGTTGGTGACGCGCAGAACGCCGCGGTCGCCGTTGTTGCCTTTGACGTCCTCGACGTTGTCGACGCGCTCCACCACCATCTCGCCGTTCGTCAACCGCAGCAATCTACAGTACAGTCGTTTTTGGGTACGGTAACTTATTAAAAATTTAGAAATTTTGTTAAAAAATTAAAAAATTTGTTGAAAAGTTAAAAATTTTGTTAAAAAATTAAAAAATTTTCAATTAAAAAAAATTGGCATTGTTAAAAATAGCGTTCAAACACAAAACTTCAGACACTTTATACATATGTATGCGGGATTAGGGGTCTTCGAGGTTGCTAAAAACCGTCCAAATGATTCACTTACCCGGAGATGAATCCATGACTCACGTGATTCACCTCATTCAAATGAGTCATTTTAGCCGTGAATGGTTAGCTATGTAGCAGTGCTTAACGAAAAGAACTTAATAAATCCGAAGCGCATTCGCGCTTTTTCCAAAAACGCATAAAAAATGCCAAGACGGATGCAGAGAAGAAAACGATTCGCTTCTTTTCGCTGGCTCATGTTTCAAATGAGTTATGAGCAGAGCTTTGACTTGAATCCGACTTGAATCCGGCCCATTTTTTGCGTTTTTTAATTTTTCAAAGTTCAATAAAAANAGCAGTGAAATTAGGTGAATCCGGAGTCGAATCCGGATTCACTGGATTCACCTCCGATTCAAGTCAAAGCACTGGTTATGAGCAGACTTGAATCCGTTTTGAATCCGATTGAATCCGGATTCAAACAGCGGATTCAAAAGTTTGAAGCTTTACAACTTTGTCAATTTGTATGTTTTATATACAAATAAATATACCATTCGATTCATCTTGACGAGATCTCTCTTTATACGTGGTCAAATTGGGTTTTTATGAAAAACGAGCAAGTTAAAAAAAAACTAGGATTTTGATTGGAAAATTTTGGAATTTGTTTTTAACTTCAATAAATGGCCTATCTAATGCAAAATTAATTAAAACTACGAAAATTTTGGAATTTGTTTTTAACTTCAATAAATGGCCTATCTAATGCAAAATTAATTAAAACTTCGAAATTTCCACAAACCCCCTTAACTTCAATAAATGGCCCATCTAATGCAAAATTAATTAAAACTTCGAATTTGCCAATCAAACCCTGGTTTTTCCTAAATAACTTTAAAAAACCGAATTTTACGACGTATAAAGAGAGATCTCGTCAAGACGAATCGAATGATATATTTATTTGTATATAAAACATACAAATTGACGAAGTTGTAAAGCTTTTGAATCCGCTGTTTGAATCCGGACTCAATCGGATTCAAAAAGTCCCAGCACTGATTATGGGTTATTTGAATCATGAGTCAAATGGGCCATAATTCAAGCCGTGGTTCATGGTCCAATAAATGACTCCTAGACCCGCATAAAAGTATTTGAAATTTTGCTGTTGAGCGTGACTTTGAATATGGGAGGGACCACAACGGAAAAAAATTCAAAATTTTTAATAAAATTTTAGCTATTAAACATCGCATTAAAATGAAACTTCGTGTCGAGGTCGAAGAGCACGTCACGATCCTGCCAAATGCCATCCACCAGCGCCAATTCACTGCGGTTTTTGCGAATTCTCATTGCTATCGCAAAACCGAATATGTATCTGATATGAGAATATCAGCGCCAAAAACAATATCGGCGTATCAGCTGAGAATGAGACAAATGTTTAAAAAAATGTTTTTGTTGCCATAGCGATTTAAATTTTTTTAAATTTTTTTTCTCGAAAGTTGAGTCTTTTGTGAAGTAGAAATAGATGATCCAAATCCAAACAAACAATTTCAATAATTAAAAAAATTCGATCAAAAAATGTTTTTTTTGGGTTATCGGAACACAAAAAATTTTCAAATTTTGAGAAAACGCTTTCGACGAACTTTACCTTTTGACACTAAAAAATCTTTAAAAATTTCCAAAAAATCATTTAAAAAATCTCCATGAGGGGTAGCTACCCCTCTCCCCTTACCCCCTACTCTTCTGGCCCTCTGGGCTACATTCTTTTTTTAGCATTTTAGTCCTTTTTTCCAATTTTTTGTTCAATAATTTTTTATACATATTTCATATTTCCATTTTATAGCTGATTTTTTTCAATAAAACGCATTTCTCAGATTTTTAATTCATTTTACTTGAAATACTTTTTTGAAAAGCTTTATTTGTGATTTTTCGATTTTTGTCTACCGACAAAAATCTTTCTTCTGCACAGAAAAATGAGAAAGAAATAGAAACTTTTTGGAGCAAAAGAAGGGAAAATAACAGAAAAAAATTAATGAAGAAAAAAGAAAATATCAAAGAAAATAACAGAGAAAAATAGTATTTTCAAATGAGAATGAAAAGACATATCAGAGAAAAATGATATTCTCATTGAGAAAAAATGAAATATCCGAGAAAAAAGCAGAGAAAAATGATATTTTTATTGATAAAAGACGGAATATGTAACAGAAAAATCAAATTGTGAATGGCAAAGAAAAGAAATATCAGAGAAAATAACATTTTGAATGAGAAAGGAAAGAAATAGCAATGAAACTGTTAGATTCTAATTGAGAAAGAAAGAAATGTCAGAGAAAATTTGTTTGAGAATTTCAAAAGTGCTAAGAGAAATTTCTCATTATTTTCTTTCTATTTTTCTTGGTTAACAAAAAGTGTGTTTTCTTTAGTCATAATTTTCTTTTACTCTTTCCTCCATTCTGTGAGATTGAATACGCATATTTCGAAGACATTAAACAAGCAAAGAAAAGATTTATTTCTAAAAGCATGCTTTGTTGCTAGCGAGGCATTAAAAGGAAAGAGAAAAGACGAAAATGTGCACAAAGAAAGAATCGACGAGAAAGGAAAGAAAGATAAAATGAAAATGTAGAAAAAATGCATTTGACTTATTTTTTCTTTCTTTTCAAAGATAAAAGAAAAGAAAACTGAAATACCAAATACCAAACAGAAAAGAAAAAACTGAAAGAAAGAAGAAAAGGGACAAAAAACTATTTTAAAAACGAAAAGAAAGAATGACTATGAGAAAGAAAGAAGAAAAAGGAAAAAAAGTATGAAGAAGAAAGAAAGGTGAGTCAACAAAGACAGGAAAAATTTTAATCAGAAAAAAAATGAAAGTCATAAGACAGTGAAAAGGGGAAAGAAAGAAAGACAAAAAGTAAAAGAAAATATTGATCAAAGAAAAGCAACTCAAAAATAAGTAATGAGAAAGAAAGATGTAGAAAATTGAACAGTAAAAGCAAACTATGATAAAGAAAGATAAAGATGAAGAAAAAGTAAAGAGAACAGAGAAAGAAAGATGAATAGAGATGAACTAGAGGGAAAATGAAAAATTTTTCTGAAAGAAAACGGTAAAAATATAATAATAAAGAAAAGCAATGAAGAAATGTGGAGAAAAATGTAGAAAGACGAAAAAATTAAATGGTGAAAGCAAACTATGCAAACTATGATAAAGAAAAATGAAGAAATAGCAAAGGAGAAGAAAGATGAATAGAGAGAGATGAGTTAGACGGTAAAAGCAAAGTATGATAAAGAAAGAAAAATGAAGAAATATCAAAGGAGAAGAAAGATGAATAGAGATGAGTTAGAGGAAAAAAAAATTTGTAAAAGGAAAGAAAATGTAACCATGAAAGATGAAAGTAAATATGGAAAGAGGAAGAAATTGAACAGTAAAAGCACACTTTCTGAAAGAAAAAGGTGAAAATTTTAACGATAAAGAAAAGCAATAAAGAAATTATGGAGAGAAAAGAGTACATAAAAAGGAAAATGAGAAAAGTCAAAAAGAATTTTGTGCGAAAATAGAAAAAGACGAAAAAAGTTTCAAGAAAGAGAAGAATGTGTTGACTGACTAAAAATAAGAAATTCTGATACAAAGACGGGAAAACAGAGAGCGTCTAATACTCTGACCGTCTCTTCGTTGTGCACGCGTTCTTTTGTTCTCTTCTCTTTATCGACGGCTTCGATTTTGCTCGTTCGTTCGCATTCCTCAAGTTTTGTTCTCCTTTGCTTTTTCGCTTTTGTGCTTTCTCTTTCTCGCGTTTGCTAGTCGTCTTCTTTCTTGCTTCGTGCGGAGAGAGAAGAAAGAGAGAAAGGGTAGACAAGGAGAGAGAGAGAGAGAGAGAGAGAGAGAGAGAGAGAGAGAGAGAAGAGAAGAGAAGAGAGACGGCAAAGAAAGAGAGGAAAGTGACTAAAAAGAAAATTCGTTAATTTCTTTCTCTAGCGCCTACTTTTCATTTTTCCATTCTTTCTCACCTTTTACACACACACATCACACAAAAACACAAACACACACACACAAATACACATACAAAGCACAAAAGGGAAGAGAAGCGAAGAGAACATGAAAAATGTGAGAGGAGAGAACTTTTCGTTGTGGTGGGGCGGCAGAGAAAGAGAGACACTTTCCTTCGATATTTCTCCACAATTTCTGCCGCTTTTTTGCCCCCAATTTTCGTTCATTTTTGTGTG
>SAUE01002962.1:15361-33545 GCA_009724625.1 Deladenus siricidicola | reverse complement strand
ATGTTTTAATAAATTTTGATTTCGCCACGGGACTTTCTATCAACACTTTTTCCACTAAGTGAACGTGGAGTGCATGGATTTTACGTGTTTTGGCGCCATTTCAAACGAACTTCATTTAAGAAAAACAATGAATGAAGTTTTCACTTTGCTCTCAAAGGAGGTTGGCACAGCCGTGATCTTTGCAGGGAAAACGAAATTTTTTTATCTGAAAACAATCGGCCAGTATCCAGGAGTTCGGGAAGCAACCAAAATTTTTATGAATTTTCAATTTTTATCTCTGATTTACAAAAAAAATTATAAATAAAATTCAGTTTAAATATAGCCGACGATACGCAGAAATCAATTGTGGGAGAGGAATTAGATAGTTTTTCTAATTCCATGTTTGAGTTATCAGAATTTCATTCAAGATATATCACTACCTTTTCCCCTACCCCAATTTTTAAATCCAAATTTTAACATCAACGAATCCGGATGCAAACAAGATCTGCATTAGGATCAGAGAGCGTCATTTGCTCATGCTTTTTAAGGCATTTTGGTCTTAAAAATCCTTATATAAGATCAAATGATTCTCCCTGTTTAGGATCCACAAAATTTACTTGTAAAACAGTGCTCGTACACGGTACTCGAGTCCGTGCCACAACTCCGTTTTCGTGAAGAAATATTATTAAATATTGTTTGAGAATGTTGTTGATAAGTTTTCAATAATGAAACAATTGAAAATACTTCAAAGACGCAAAACGTTGGTCGACATAAAATGTAATAAAAAATTTACATTTTTAATAATAAAAAATAAATTATAGGACCAAATACCACAAAAAAGAATATGAAGACGATATCTATATATGTTTATTACCGCATTTGTCTTTCTTCATACAAAAAATATACACACATTGAATAAATTTTACATACATACGGCGGCAACCTTCCCCTCCACGTCGATCGACCGTGCGATGATGTTTGCTGCTCGCGCGAACGCTCGCCCCCTCACTCGGCGGCTGCCTCGCCCGCCGGCGGGCGACTACGACGCCCCGACGAACGACGCACACGGCGATGGTGCTGAGAGCCGCCGCCGCCGAGACCGCCCGACGGGCCGCCGCCGGCCGTCGATGGCGCGGCGGAATTCGGCGCCGCTAAACTAACCGTGTTTACTCACTCTTTATTGTGTGAGTTGGATAGCGTTCGAGTTGGATAGCGTGGGGAAAATTATTAAAAAAAATTTGCAATAAAAGAACTTTTCCAAACCACTAAGGGCACCAATGCACAAATGCGAACAGTAATGAAATTGACGGCAAAGAGAAAAGCTAATGCGAATATACCCGATCCGGCGTTCAAATAGCTGCCGTGACGTTTCTTCATATCCTTTGTGTAGCCGTCGAGCCGTTTCTGCCAGTGGCAGTCGAGATCGTACGGCTTTCCGTCGACCATGTAGAACTCACCGTTCGGCAATGGCGCGTCGCACAAATTGCAGCGAAAGCAGCGCGGATGCCAGTGCTTGTCCAATGCGAGAAGACACGTGTCCACCAGCGTCTCCTTACAACCTAGAAGCAGACGATTTTCTCGTAAACTTTTTTGACCTTTTAGCAAAAATTGACGAATGTGGGACCTATCACACGTCATTCGAATGCTGATGGTGCACAGAATACAGATACCAATCAATTTTGGAAACGCAAAAGACGTCCATTTTCAGTCCAAGGTTAGAAAACCACATAGGGGCAAGGCAGTGAGATTTTAAGAATTTATCAAAAATGTGTTTTTCTTCACGTCGCACAACCTTAGTCCCCCCTGTGTTTTCTAACACTTGAAGGGTGGAAAATGAACATCGTTTGCGTTTCCGAAAAAATTGATTGGATATCTGGTATCTGTGCATAATCGGCTTTTGAATGACATATGATATGTGTAAAACGGTCGTGGTCCCACCACATTTCCAGAAAACACTAAAAATGAATCAAAAACTCGCCTGCACAGCGTGGATTAAATTTATTTGAGAAGCATTGCACGCAGTAGGGTGCATTATCGGCGGCCTGGAAGGTTTGACGGATCGGCTTCCTGCACGAATTACACAAAAAATGTTCCGGATGCCTATAAAATTTTGTTCAAATTAAAAGCACATTAAAGGGTATATTTTTATATACAACGTTAAAATACTCAAAAATAGCTCCCGCTAAGTTAACCATCATAATCAGGGGGCGCAAAGCTGTAGCGGCTAAAAACATAGAAAATTTTGAAATTCTGGGGAAAACTAGGATTTAAGCTTTTGTTTTGCAATTGTTAGAGAATAATATGCATTCCAAACAGCGAAAAAGCCGTAAAATAGGTTACAGGCGCATATGTATAATCGCTAATAACATAATAAATCCACCAGAAAATATTACCAAAGTCGGTTCAGTGCCATTATGGCCTCTTCGCCCAACGACGAATTGCATAGCGCACACTTTCGACGACTTTCCGCCGCGGCGGCCATCGGATCGGAACCCGTATTGTAAGAGGACATAACAAAGTGCTACCGTCCAGCAAATTAAAGCACAAAAAATGACCAAAACGCGCGGAAAAAATTACCGAGGGGAGAGAGAAAGTTCGCCTAAATATGTAGCTTTTTTGAAGTGCGCAAAAAACTTGATTTTTTCATTCGAAATTGCGTGGAATTCCCGGTAGGACCACGACCCAACGCCAAAGTGATTAAATGTCTGGCTAAATCCAAAATGCTAAGGGCAGTAGATTTTACACCTACGAAAAGGTGCACAATTCATTTTTGTCGGATCTGCCACCACCAGTGGCGCTGTATTTTTCCCCTATCATGAAAAAATTTCTTAATTATACATATTCACCCCTCCATGAAAGATTCCTGACGACATCACTGGTCGCCACACGAACGACGATGATTTTGGGAGGGCCTTACCAAAAGCAATTGCCGGCAAGTAGGTTAACTGAGATCAGAAAAAAGACGATTCACCTCTCGCCACGACAATAAAAAATTGAAAGTCTCTGGTTCCATTTTTTCTAATTGTCTGCTCTCTCCCTCTCGTCGAATCTGCCCATTTCTATAATTCCATTCACGTTCTTCCTCGCCATTTTCGGTTTTGACGAAACGTGCGATTTAATGAGTCCCTTAGAATATGAAGAAAAAATGTTGGTTCTTTATCAGACCCCCAATTTTTTATGTTTTCTGGGTCTAAAAACTGCACGTAACAAATCAGTAAAAAACATTAAATTCGAATTCCCTGTGCCAGAAAACTTAATAAAAATTGGGGGCCGATAACCCACAATAATATGTATTCAATCGCAAACAGCGTGAAAGAGTTTCAAACATTTAATTTTTTATCGAGAACATTTTACCGTAAAAAATCATAATCTGGGCAGCGAAAAGTAATACGACTCAAATTTATTTTATTAATATATGTGTTAACACAGCTTTCTAAAATTTTAAATCTGCGATATTAATCCAGCAAAAATACGTCATTTTATCATACCTGAAAAATAGCCCAAAAAGTTTAACCGAAAAAAGCAAACAAATAAACCTTAAAACAACCATACACATTACACAAGTTTCCACCTACAACAATCAATAACGAGAGCGAGAGGGCAAGCTAGGCCAATCATACCGTAATAACTTCGTATAGCATACATTATACGAAGTTATACGAATGCTGATGGTGCACAGAATACAGATACCAATCAATTTTGGAAACGCAAAAGACGTCCATTTTCAGTCCAAGGNTCCCCCCCGAAATTTTTTGGCCCCAACCCCCGAAAAATTTTTTTGGCTACGGGTATGTAAGGTACACCCAAATATTCAGACAAAATGAAATGATTTAGTCGAAAACCACTCGAAACGATTACAAATTGAAGGTGGGTCGACCCCCACTCTTTCTCTCTCCACACCCACCCCAACACTACTACTATTCATAATCATCATTTGAAAGTCGGATCGCTGTCGTTCAATGCGTAAACAACTTCTTGAATGGACGTGGCGTTCTGAATTACCACCGGATCGCTGCCGTGATCGTAGAAGCAAGTATCACCGCGCATACAGTATCCCTTTTCTGGAAAAATCAAGAAAAAATAAAAAAGTCAAGTCACCAGTTGTGGATAAACCATTGCATTGACTTGAATCCGTAAAAGATTCGGTTATTCCCCTTTCAGGGAATCTTTTTAAAGTAAATCGGAGGTCGCAAAACTTGACGAAATTTTGGCTGCCTTAGCCATTCCAAAATCATATTAGATAAAAAACGTCCAACTTCAAAATTAGCAAAAAATTAACAATCGTAGATCACAGGTAATGAAAATTACAAGAACAATAACTTTCATAACAAATTTTTAAATTTTAACACTTTTGAATCAAAGTAACTGAAACAGATTCGTTTTCGCTCAGTTCTTTTTCGGACAGCGCGAGGTGGCGTGTCGATAGAATCGGCAAATTTCGCAACGCTTAATCGGCCCAAGTGGCTTTTCGCCATTATGGGACATATTTTGGTCGATAAAAGGGCTATTGGATCCAGAACTAGAAGGGCCGCGCCAATGCGGATGGAAATTCGGGCCGCAGCGAGGCGGATACGATCCACCGGCATGGGGGAGATAAGGGTCAAGAGCATTAGGTTCGAAAAAATGGGGATTTTCTAAATCCGGGCTTCCACAAAATTGCTGGTTTTCTATAATATATTCAAATAAATCGCACAAAACATTTCCAATTCAGCAATTTAGTCAGTAAAAAATATGCGTAGACCTACCGTAAAAATAACGACATTTCATCCTACGTACATGCACCTCCTGAGGTATTGGAGCTCTAAATTTTTAAAGGATTCAATTCAATAGGTAATTATATTAAATTTGAGTAATATTTTTTACAAAATTTTTAAATATAAATTAAAATATTTAATAGTATCGGACCAAAAAATTGAGAGTTCTTTTTTTTGACCTCAAAAACCCCTAAACAATAAAAAACACAAAAAAAAATTGCGGCCAGATAACGGAAAAGAACCAAATTGAGTATCATACCAAAACCAAAAAGTTTAAATATAACGAAACGTTTCAACATTTTTTCAATTACAAAATTTACGTAAACTCACGGCGAGGTTGTCGTCACAATCGGCGTACGATTTCGCTGCTCACTCAGTGCCGCGCGCGCTGCCGCCTCAGCAGCGGCGAGCTGTGCCGCCCTCACTGCCGCCTCGGCCGCGACTTTCGCCGCAGCGGCGGCCGCCGTCGCCGACATTGGCGGCGTCAACAGACCGCGCTCCGCCGCTTCACGGATGAACTCGTGGTTGGGCACGTTCCGCGGCTTCGCCACCATGTTGGGGGTGAGTGGAAGAAGCACCTTGCGGCGTGTTATGACTTGCGGCGGAGGCGTTGACCGAACCATGTCCGGTACAATCGGGCTGGTTATCGAGCGCGCCGTCGACGACGATGAAGTCCCAACGTAATGTGAAGACGATAAAGTGCCCATGTAGTATGAAGGAGCTTGTTGGATCGGAGGACAGAGAGCCTGTAGAGGCTGTTGAACCGGAGTACTGAGAATCGATTGCCCAATTGGATGGATCTCTAAGTGTTTTGTTAAAAAAGCAAAAACCTGATACTAAGCAAGGTATATATTAGAACTTAATATTAAGTAAAAGAAGGTACAGAATCCTTCCACCAATTTCATAATAAAATTACCTTCACAATCGTCGTCATCCTTCAGAAATGGAATTTGTGAAGTTAATTTATTATCGTTCATGACAAATTAATCTAAGTTCAAAAAACTTAACACATTCAATAATGACGTATTTTTTCGGGTTATTAAGTTGAGCATGCTCAGCTTAACGAATAATTGAAGGGGCACAAAAATTTCGAGGGAGAGGGTAGCGCAAAAAAAGGGGAGGTGTTTTACAAATGGTACGTATCCGCTTTTCGTATTCATTCGGCGCATAAAACTACGTCGATAATGTTAGTTTGGACTAATTTGGGGCGACGTCAATTATATATCCATTTTTATTTTACAATTTTCTGCACAATCCTCCCATACTGTGGGTGGAGGGGGGGTGTGGACTTGGATAGACATGCTCGTCAATGATAAGTCATCAGGGTGTTCCGACATTTGGGGACGCGACACTTGGGGATCACGACATTTGGGGATTATAACATTTGGGGATTGCGTCATTTGGGGATGCGACACTTGGGGACGCGACATTTGGGGATATTTTTTTTATTACTAAAAAATTATTCTAATTTTTTAATTCTTGTTTATGTGTTTTTTAAATTGATGAAGATAATAAAATTATTCTAACCAATTATCAATATTATTACCTAAAAGACGATATTGAAGAGAACGAAGATGTGCAAAGATTTGTTCATTGGTTGGGTTCATCAAAAAATCGAACTCTAATATGAGATTAAAAATAGCTTCATCATTATCAATTTTAAAAGTAATTTGTAATTATGTGAATTAAATTGTTTAAAAACATTAAAATTAATCAAACTTTGCTAATCTTGCTAATCTAAAATATACTCTTCATTTTAAGTAAAATTTTGCATTATTTCTTCAATTTAAAACACATAAACAAGAATAAAAAATGCGAAAATTTTTTAATTTTTTAAATATAAAAAAGTATCCCCAAATGATGCGTCCTCAAGTGTCGCATCGCCAGATGATGCAATCCCCAAATGTCGCGATCCCTAAGTGTCGTATAGCCGTCATCAGTGCAATGACCCCAAGAAAATAAATAGAAATAAAACTTTGTCTTTTTTTGTTATTATTGTAAGGCGTAAATTTAAAATCTAATTATTTTCTTTTAGAAATATGGTCGAGTTGAAAATTATATTTTGAAAAATGATGCAATGTGGTGAACGCAGTGGATTTGCAAAGCGTTTGCTGGGAGTTTTCGTTATAAAAACCACACGAGCGGCCTCGTAAATTGATTGTCATCAAACACGCCTAAAATGTTGGACAACGCTTGCAAGGGCAAGTATTTCTACGGAAAGCAATTTCTTCTACCCACCGCCGTCAGCAACCAACAACAACAACCGTCATTGTCATCGACGGCGTCGACGACGAAGTCTGCCGCCGCGTCGACCTCGATGGGCCCGTCACCCAGACCGTCCATTCTGAAGTACGAGGGCGCAAAGCCGCGCGTGGCCACGTGTATGTTCATTTGCGGGGGAAATGTGGCGGACGTCGGCTTTGTGCCGTGCGGACATCGTCTCGTGTGCTCGAAGTGCTGTGGATTGGTGAAGCCGCGTCGATGCGCTGTGTGTTATACGCTGATTAAGGGTGCTAGAGATCTGGGTACGTAGAATTCAATATATGACAACCTCGCTCCCAATAATCATCAATCCCGGAACATTTTCCGTTTAGATTAAGGGGGTGATTGATAAGAGATACCCATGAAATTTGTTCAATAGTGAGATTCTCTACCCAAAATAATTCTAAACATTTTTGACTTTTAGGCGGTAAAGAGGTGGAGTTGGGGGAGCGAATGTTTTCCGTGGATCAAAACGTCGAATGCGCCAAGCAGAAGGCAGCCGATGCAGCGCGCCGTGAGATAGCCGCTAGTAAGTTTTCTGCTTCTGACAATTTTTTTAGAAGAATTACATTATCTAATTTTGAGTGGCTCCAATTTGAAATCATAATTTTTGATATTTTCAGAACACGATCCGGAAATTACGAAACTGCGCGAACAGCTGGAAGAGCTGGAATTGCGTGTGATTTGTCAGATTTGCATGGACCAGCGGAATCAGATCGTCTTTCAGTGCGGCCATAAGGCGTGCCTCACATGCGCGCAGAGTCTTAAGCAGTGCCATATGTGCCGGCGCGTGATCGTGAATCGAATTCGTATCTATCAATAGCCCGACCTAATTGCGTTTGGTATAAATTAATTATTTGACGTGAAATAATACCTTCACAGGCTTAGTCGGATTCTTTTTCAAGGCTTATTGGCATAATTGCGGAAAAATTTTGTTAGGATAAATCATCTCATGGCTATAAAGCAATACCGGTACCAATATTTACGTGTAATATTTGCGCTGCTAAGCGTCGAGTTATTAAAAGTTATTTTGTAGAAATTTGGAAAATTCTGGAAGGGGTCTGGGTAAACTAGGCTTTACTATCCGGATCTCCTATTCGCATCGATTGCCCAAATGTGTGTGCTGTCTTGTCGAGTATTTTGATGGGAAATGTGAGATAATTTGTCGACCAATATTTCTATTATTATTATTGTATTTGTGTGTCTCTCTAAACTGGCTTGCTGGAATTTTTGTTTGCAACCTGAAACATGGCCATAATTTTTTTTGTTGGGGATTGAAGAATTTTTTTTTCGATTTTTAATGAAAGATAGTTTTTTGAATTTTTTTTGATCAGATTCGAATTACATTTTGTGGTCATTGTGAACATTCAAGCTATTATTATTATTCAATATATTATTCATCTGATTATTTTTATTATTATTGTATACAATAATGTATGTATGTATCGAGCGGTATTTGTAAGTAATGAGGATATAAATTCGTAATTTTATTTTGTGCTTGGACAGGAAAATTAACTTTGAAAAAATAACTGAAACTCCTCCATCTAATTTCTGTTATTATTAAACTTAAAAATCCGCAAATGTGTCCGTTCACCGAATAGAAATTAATGTTATTATTCTCAAAAACCGATCTACAATTGTGAAATATATTAAAAACAATCGAAAAAAGCTAATAAATTGTTCGTTTAAAATTTTGCCGCAAAACGCTTTCGCGAATTTCTCTGCCGAGCGTATTGCAATTCACTTTGCGGAATTTACGAATAGCGCGCTTGAAGGACTGAAAATAAAACATTAATTATTTAAATGTTCACTTGAACATTGCGGTTGTGGGGCAATACGAGGTGAGGGTAAGAGCGAAATATTCAAAATTTTGAAGAGCTCAGTTCTATTTACAGAGGTCGGGAGTCAAGGTTATAATGGTTTTTGAATGTTTTCGACGAACTCTTTCTTTTCGCACTAAAAAGTAGAAAAATTGGAATTTCTAAAAAACCATTCAAAAATTTTCCACCCCAATCCCCCGCTTCCCCCTTCTGACTGACACTTGAAAGTCAAAAATTAAAAAATAGTCGATTTGTTTTATTAATTTTGTTGCTATTTTTGATTATTGATTGGTTCAATAATACTATTAAAGCATGTTTTTAATAATCCTTATTCTAGTGCATGTCTCGCGAATATGGCCCGTGAGCACTAAGCTAAGGAGAAGGAAGAAAGTCAAAGGAGAGAAGAGAGGAAAGGAACCGCTTACCGAAGTCAAGCCAGCCTTGACGGGGCAGTTTAGCTAGCGGCTGGCAGGGAAAGGGAAAGACTGCGGCCTTACTTCTTGGCTGGTGGACTTGGGCTGTAGGTATATACTGTAGCTTTATATACTGTACAATAAAGCAGGTTGTAAGACACAGTAGCACCACAACCTAACAGTACCAGAGTTCCCACTGTCCCCCGCTATAGCACAAAACAATGGCAATTTTTTGAATTAATCGAAATGTAGAAAGATTGTAAAAATGTAGTGAATTTTTTTGCATGATTGTCCAAAAGTCGAATTTCTCGAGAATAGAAAACCTTGTCTTTCTGCCTCCAAGGCACGATGAGGCCGGCTAGAAGTTCGCGTGGAGCGTCGGCCGCCTCGCGCGACCGACCGCCGCGTTTCGCGGCCGCGCCACCGCCGTCGCCAGCCATTAGCAGAAAGTTGCGCGATTTTGCGTTCGCCCTCGCGTCCGCGTTTGCAGCGCGCAACATCTGGCAAGTGCAAGCGGCACTTTCGCTGGCTTGCGCGAGACGAATCGTCAGTTCCGTTGATAGATTTTGTAAGCGAAACTCCGCGTTTTTGAATGCACGCGTTTTGGTTACGGTAATGTGTGTGGTGTTCGCTGATTTTAGACGAACTTTCATTACTAAAACCAATGTTTTGACAACGACTTTTTGGATAGGATAAATAAATGCGTAATCATTTGACATTATGTATTCATATATGAATAGAAATTTAAAGTTCTACAATACAGTAGTTTAAAATGGTACAGTTATGTAGAACTACACTTTAAAGCTGTGGTTAAATCTCACTAGCTAAAAGTTTTACTGTAGATAAAAGTCTTACTGTAACTAAAGTATTACTGTAGCTAAAAGTTTTAATGTAGATAAAAGTCGTACTGCTTTACTGTAGCTAAGAGTCTTACTGTAGCTAAAAGTTTTACGGTAGACAAAAGTTTTATTGTAGCTAGAATTCTAACGGTAGCTAAAAGTTTAACTGTAGTGTATCGTTCATCAACATGACATGACATACCGATGTTTGAGCGACAGTAGTTGTCCATAATGTTTTCGAATGTGGGCACTTGAGCACAACTCTTGCAAGTCACATCTATTAAAAAAATTCAAGCGTCATTCATGATTCAAAAATGCTTCAAGGCACAGCTCTTCTGGCGAATTGAACTTGAAAAGTTCAAAAATGGAGTTCATTATTTTATTTTGAGATTTCATTGAAGCGAAAACGCAAAACACCGATTTGAATTTTGTTTGCATTGATTCGTTGGCATTAATAAAAATAAAATAAAACCACGCTTACCACGCTGAGGCTGTGGCTCGCCGGTGGCGGGCTTAATGCACATGTCGTTGTCGGGCGGAAAGCGGCACCGTAGCATTTCCGGCCACGGAAAACCGTATTGCATCATGCGGCCCTCGCATCCCTGCAAGCAGGTATTATATATATTATACGAACATTTGTGTGTAAATATTATTTAATTAATTTTTCCATTTTTATATGCCGAACCTGCTGAACGGCGAGACACAGCGATTGGCACGGGTAGAGGTGTTTGTCGAGATTTGGCAAACAAATCGGCGCAAACAGTGAGCAGAGGTACAGCTGAAAAAGTCAGTCATGTCGATTGGTTGTGCATGTACATATGTATGTATTTCATTAAGGAAGTTTTTCCAAAAGTATTATATTTCTAAGCCAAAACCATTTCAAAATTTTAAGGGCACATGGCGAAAAAATCTTGAATACGACTACAGTAACCATTATTTTCGCGGGCCCACAGCGAAGCAGCTTCAAACATGGTTGTTTTTTTTTGGATAATCTATTACGTTTTACAAAATGAATTCACAAACAGTGCTGGAACTTTAATCTGTTTTGGATCCGATTAAAACAGGATAATTCGATTGAAATTCAAAAGCTTGAGGCTTCAAAACTTTTCAACCGGCGAATTGAACTTTTTTCAAGTTGATTTTGTCGGTTCATTTTTATTTTCTTGGAAAAAAGGTGAATAAATACTATTGTCTATCTGTCCGTCTGTTTGTCTGTCTGCCTGACTGTCTGTCTGCCTGACTGTCTGTCTGTCAATCTGACTGTCTATCAATCTGTCTTTTCTTTTTCTTTCTTCTGTTTCTCTGTTTCTCTGTCTGTCTGTGTCTGTTTGTCGTTTTCTGTTTGCCTGTCTATCTCTTTGTGTGTTTGTTTACAGTAACACACATACACACAAGAGTATTCACCTTCGTGTCGGGATGGCAGTGAAGGCGGAGGAGGCTGTTCCACGCGTCGCTTTGCTGAATGGCCTCCTTGAGCGTCTCGTGGTCCAACAAATTCGGCAATCGCATTGACGTGTACTGTAATGAACAAACCACCGTATCGTACCGCAATCATTGCGTTACATACATTATACATTATAAATTCAAAAAAATGAAGTTTTAAATTTAAAATTTTTAACTTACTGTAAAAATATCTAACTGTTTATTACTCTTCTTTCAAGTACATGCACATACTACTGAAAATTTTTCTTAGAATACTGTAGTGTACGGTTACAGTTACTGTATTATTTATTAATTGTATAATTAATTACTGTACTATTTATATAATTACGATATTAATTACGTGTATTTACAGCGTATTCTACACACACATATCGTTCACTAAAGTACTGCATTTACATGTATGTAATTGGCCACACACCTGAATGCCGTGGCAGAGCGTGAAGTTGGCGGGAATGTCGACGCATTTGGCGTTGGCGTGGCGGTCGGCGCCCACCGCGCCGCTGCCGCCGCCGCCGCCGCCCACTGCCGCGGCGCGCAGAACGCTCGTCCACTCGCCGCGTTCGCTAGCCGCGCCGCCGGCTGCAGCGTAGCGGCCGCCGCCGCCGCGGCGGCGGAGGAATTGTGGCTCCGCAACGCTGGCGGTGCCATTATTTTTGTTGTCGGTGACGAGATTGCGGTTGATCTCGTTGCGGGCGCTGTGACTTCGGCGTCGCTGCTCAGATTTTTGGTGGTGGGCCTGAGAAAATAGTTTCGATTTTTTACATATTTTTAGACTAAGAACAGTACAAATTACGGTAGAAAAACACGATACAAATTGCCTACCGTAATCAATGCAATGATATGACGTAAAAGGTAATCTGTAATCGTATGACGTATACGGTAACTTGCAATATGTACTGTAGTGTACAATGGTATAATGAATACGGTGACGTATTGCATATACGGTAAGAAAAAACAATATATACAATGTATACGGTAACTTATTGTATATACGATAATAACGTACCGTATGTACAACGCATACAGTAGGAAAAAGGATATAAAATTATATATTTTTTTGTAAATATTTGTTCTATTATTGAGCCTTATGATACAGTATGTCCTATTACAGTACGCCTAAATACAGTAGCACATACAATATGCTGAGGAAGTTGTTGTGGTTGTTGTTGTTCGTGATGACCGTAGTGCTGAGAGTGGTTGAGGATTGGTTTACCGACCGATCCCTCGTCCACAACCGCCTCGTCGATATGGCCGGCGATGAGAATGGGCAGTGAGAATAACACTGATATCACTATGATATTTCTCATTTTGGAATAACGAATAAATAATGAATGAAGTATTACTACGGTAGGTGCCGAGAGATAACAGTTTTAGTGTGAGTTAAATGTTGTGCTGGTCGGAGAGTGTGGGCGGTTTGAATTTACAGGTGATCATTTCGCTGAAAAGATACTGTAACAAAAAATACAGTAAAAATATATGTCTGTATGTATGTGTCTTGCCCCCCTCTCTCTCTCTCTCTCTCTCTCTCTCTCTCCGTCGCTCTCTCTCTCTCCGTCTCTCTTTCTCTCTCTCTCTCTCTCTCTCTCTCTCTCTCCGTCTCTCTCTCTCTTCGTCTCTCTCTCTCTCTTCGTCTCTCTCTCTCTCTCTCTCTCTCTCTCTCTCTCTCTCCGTCGCTCTCTCCGTCTCTCTCTCTCTTTCTCTCTCTGTTTATGACATTTTACAATTTATATATGTTTGAAACCTGCAACTTTTTTTAGTTTGCCAAATGAGTGAGTAAAAAAAGTATTCACGGAAAAGGAAGCAGAAATTATACGCTTTTGAGATTAGTTTGGAGTCAAATTTCGAAAAATATTTTCATCAAAACATTGAGCCAATCACCGCTGCTACTATTCCGCTGCTGCTGTTGATCTCACCACACTAATACTACTACTGCTACAGCTGTGCCCGCCAGCCAGCCCGCCCGCCTGCCTGCCTGCCCGCAGCCAGCAGTCAAGCCAAACACACGCACACACTTTCTCGCGACCATGAATCAAAGACGTACATATGTATACATACATATACATATATATATGCATATATAGGAGGACAATAGTGACAGTAATCAAAAAGTGGTATGTAATCTAACAAACTATGCATACATATGTATGCTTATGTGTACGTACTGTGTGGGTACAGTGGGGTGGGCCGCACATAAATTTCGTTTGCGAAAATCGCAAATCGCAAACAAATTATTATTTTCGAAAATCGCAAATTTTTGCCCAAAAAAAAATTTCTCCGCAAATTTTTGCAAAATCACAAACCGCAAATTTTTTTATAAAAATTTTTTTTATAATTTTTTTTTAAAAGCCGCAAAACCGCAAATCGCAAAACGCAAATTTTACCACCCCTGGTGCGTACAGCGCATGCCGTATGAATACCGCATAACTTAAGCAGTTTTCTACCTTATTGAGAGCAGTAAAGCATCGTTCCACAGCAGCGGCAACAGCAGCAGCAGAAAAAGGACAGTTTAACGCAGTTCTTGATTACAGTAGACGCTGATAGACCGTTCGATATGTGCTATACGATATGTGCTATATGTGCTATACGGTGACGAACAAAAGTTGTACTTTAGCTAAGGGCAATTATCACTTAGCTGAAAAACAATTAATGCGTAAATCAGTTGTTTCGCTGGGTACGGTATTCTTTTGTGCACTTTGCGAGGACAAAAGTTTTGCATATTTTGTTTCCTTTCTTCATAAATTGAAAATAACGAAGTCAATTCTGAAAATATCTCACATAAGTTTCAAACACCCACTGTATAACAATGCGGAAACCGTATACATATGTTACGGTCAGCGCTGTAACTTGCCAACTTTTTCTTTCAAAAAACGCATGCAAAAAATGTTAAGGCGGATGCATTTCGGATGCATTCCGGAGATCGCTAAAAAAACATCCGTTTAAGCACGTTCTAGAACGTATAAACCACATTTCAAGGCATTTTGGGCTGCGGCGGTAAACCCNACTCCCACCTTTTTTTCGCCTCGCACGGGGGTTTTGTGCGGAGTGAAATCAAAGCTAAGAGAGTTTAAAGAAAATTAGATTGAAAAAGTGGATCCATTCTTTGAATCCGCATTCAACATGATAAATCTGAGGGGATTCATTTCGGATGTGGCAGGTTACAGCAGCGCTGGTTACGTTATTAAGAATATCGAGAGAGAGAGAGAGAGAGAGAGAGAGAGAGAGAGAGAGAGAGAGAGAGAGAGAGGGAGAGAGAGGGAGAAAGGAGTAAAAATAGACAAAAATTTCAAAGGAAAAAATGAATTTTCATGTTCAGTCCACAAAATGTGTTCGAATTTTCGCTTTTTTGATGGAAAATTGTTCAAATTTTAGCAAAAATCCAGTCGCCAGACCGATTGCTCTCTCTCTCTCTCTCTCTCTCTCTCTCTCTCTCTCTCTCTCTGAGGCGGTCGGTCGGCCGACGGATTTTCCGTCGTTCATTTACTTACTCACTTCTTTTTTGTGCTCTTATTTTAATTACTCTAAAAGTTGAAACTTTTTGCAGTATGTAAAAGTAAGTAGTAATAAGGCGGCGGCGGCGGCAAATCCGAAAGGACTTTCACTCGCTTACGATGAAATTTGACACTCACTCACTCGGGGGTGTATTCTTTTTATTTTTCTTTCATTCTTTCATTGTGAGTGTGTGTGTCGGGGAGGGAAAATTTATGGGAAAACAAAAATCCCCCAAAACGATGTGCCAATTATTTGAGGGCGGGGGTTCTTGCAATTTTTGCAATTTGCAATTGTTGTAGTTGTACAAATTAGTGAACTTTCTTTAGGGTTGTGTGGGGGAATTCAAAGCAAATTTCGAAAATTTCTGGTAGTCTCAAGGAATACTTTTGGAATTATTGTAAGTTTGCAAAATGTTCTTAAAAGCATAAATAAATATTTTAATAAAAATGGGGAAAAAAATTGGAAAATTATGAACTTTTGGGAACTAAAAATACAGAAAGTTTACGGAAAGAGGAGTAAAAATTAATAAAAAATTTCATACAGTAAAACATACTATCAGAAAAGTTACGGTAGAAAAGCAAAAACAAAATAAAAATTGACGACCTTGGCAGGATTCGAACCTGCAATCTTCGGTTCCGTAGACCGACGCGTTATCCATTGCGCCACAAGGCCAATTGCTGATGTTTGAGCATTTATTTTCCAAATTGAAAATATTTAATTCTTTCAAAATTCTATTCAAAAGTATTCAAAAAATTAAAATAATTTCCATGCAAAAAACGAATCCATCAACCGCTAGGAACCATTGTTATTATGATTTCATTCCCATCTATTCATATATATATATATATATATTTATATGTAATATGATGTGATGTGAACCAAAAAAGAGGTGTTGAAACGAATTTTTAAGATTTCTCAGCGGGAAATTGCACGCAATTTTAAGTAAATTTGACAGAAATATAAAAAAAAAAGTTTTTTTTCGGTCGTTGTCAATTCTCAATTTGATATTTGGGTAAAATTATATTAGAGAATTATGTATGAGTTGAGACCGAATGGAATGCACTCATACATACGCTTACAAGAAAAGTTTGGTTATCGAATTTGAAAAAAGAAATGGATGAAAAAGTGGAAATAATGGAGTCGAAACCAGGGCTGTGACTTGAATCACGGATGAATCATGAGTCATCTTCGATGATTCAACTCATTTGAATCATGATTCAAATGAATCATGAAAAATGGGGTTAATTTCAACAACAATTAAAAATTTTTGGGTAATAATAATTTGATAATAATTCTTTAGAAACATAAAATCTTGCAATATTTTTATATTTCAGTAAAAAATTCATTTCCCTAAGGTGATTTTGACAATGATTCATTTGAATCACTTGAATCATTGAGTCATTTGAATCATGATTCAACCCGTGATTCATGATTCAAAAAATGATTCAAGTCACAGCCCTGGTCGAAACTATTTGAATTTTTACATTTAAATAACATTTAACTCCGACTGTTATAAGCAGATATATGTACACACATAACAACAAAAAGACAGACAAAGAGACATGCAAACAAAAAAGGTTGACACGTTGTGATGGTGTTAGGACATTTGCGGAGCACCATAAAAATCGGATATTTGTGGATCCGACATTTGCGGATCGGACAATTGCGGCGGATTGTTATTAAAAATTTATTTTTCGAAAAAAATAACTGCTCAAACAGTTTCGTAGTTTGTGGATCTTAAGCCTTATGCGAGAAGGCAAGTCCCGTGGCCTGAGCTTTTGGCTTAGACTGGGCCTTACGCGAGGAGGAAAGTCTCGTGGCTATGCGGAGCCTGAGCCCATCGTTTGTGTGTTTACGTTTCGACGATTTTTGTGCCAATTTTTGTCAACTTTGTAGGAAGATTGAGAGCTTTTAATTTTATTTGCGTTTTAAGCGTGATTTTTGAAACAATTTTGAGTTTGAGAAAAAATTCGATTGTGAACGTCAGAGGGAGAAAAATGACAGAAGCGAGAGAAACAAAAGAAAGGAAAGAAAAAGGAGAAAAGAAAGCAGCGAGAAGAAAGAGAGAAGTGAGAGAAAGAAGAAAAATTAGAGAAGCGAAAGAAGTAGGAGAAAGGAGAGGAGCAAGAGAAACCAGTAAGAGGAAAGTAAGAGAAGAGGGGGGAAAGCAAGAAAAACGAGGAAGTGAGTGAAAAGTGAGAAACGAGAGAAGCGAGAGAAAGGAAAGGAGCGAAAGAACGTAAGAGAAAAGAGAAACGAGAGAAGCTAGAGAAAGGAAAGGAGCGAAAGAACGTAAGAGAAAAGAGAAACGAGAGAAGCGAGAGAAAGGAAAGGAGCGAAAGAAGGTAAGAGAAAAGAGAAACGAGAGAAGCGAGAGAAAGGAAAGGAGCGAAAGAACGTAAGAGAAAAGAGAAACGAGAGAAGCTAGAGAAAGGAAAGGAGCGAAAGAACGTAAGAGAAAAGAGAAACGAGAGAAGCGAGAGAAAGGAAAGGAGCGAAAGAAGGTAAGAGAAAAGAGGAACGAGAGAAGCGAGAGGAAGGAGAGAAGTGAGACAAGCGAGAGAGAAACCAGAGAAAGAATAGAAGCGAAAGAAGCGAGAAAAATGAGAGAAATTAGAGAGGCGAGAGAGAAGCGAGACGGTTAAACACTTTTTCTTTTGTATTTTTTTCGATTTTTTTGTAATTTACAAAAATATTATAATTTTTCTCTCTCTTTTTTTGCTGACTTTAAAAATTAATAAAAAATTTGAATATACACAATTTGCCCGTGCACAGCACAATTATATTATCTGTGCACAGCAGCGTTTATATCGTAAAAAATGTTTGATAAAAATAACAAAAAATTGCCATCGGCAAAATTTGAGTGCGTATAAAAGCGATAAATTTGTCATTTTTGCATTTATTTTTGTGCGTTTTGAGTTGGAAGATGGTTTTGATGAGTACGGTGTATAGATTGGCTTTTTTGATAAAAAATTTGAATACACCTTTTCCCACTATGAAGAAGAAAGATTTTTGATTCAAAATTCAAAAATGTGAATATCATCAAAAATCAAAAATAAATAATATACATATACATACATATGTATATATAATACATATGTACTGTAATATAATTTGATTTTTTGCTTTTGAATGTGTGTATGAGACTACAGTAAGTAATGGTGGTGGTGGTGGTGGGGGGGGGG
>SAUE01000133.1:246591-257901 GCA_009724625.1 Deladenus siricidicola | reverse complement strand
GGAAAATAAATTTTTTAGACGAGTTGTCCGACAAGTTGTCTGTTGACCAGTTGTCGGGTCACCCTGGTTTTTCGGACTTTTATTTTGGTATTTGGCAAATCAAAATGTTTGTGCAAGGTTATCTAGGCAGTGGCTTACGATGTGCAAGGTGGGATTGCAGTGTGTTTGTGCAAGGTTGCCCGAAGCATAACCTAAAGACCTAAAGAGGTTATGCTAGGCAGTGGCTTGCTGCTGTAATTGACGATGACAGCTGCGGGCGGGATTGAACCTGGAGTGTTTGAACTTTTGAGCGGATGCTTTAGCGACTGTGCCATCGACAATCACAATCATGTAATGTTGTAACTTATATTTATCTTTTCCGTTTATCATTAAATTATATAAATTAAAATATATTCATGTATTTATATATGTATGTAGGTACAGCAGATGGATTTTTTACAAATTTTTTTGTTTTTCCCATGCAAAAACTACTTTTTATTTTACGATTTCCCCATGAAGATGCCTGGCGAAGCCGTCGATTTTGCATTAATTTTTGTCCGCGTAAAGTACAAAATTGTATTTTTAACAAATTTTACAAAAATATCTTTAACATACGCAATATGTATATGGACGAAAAGTGAGAGAAAAAAGAATTGAGAAATTAAATTTGAAAGTTTTTATGTCATTTTTAGAATTTCGGAAAAAGCTTAAAATTTAATGATTTTTTTGATCAGCCAATTAATTCTT
The DNA here is from genome assembly GCA_009724625.1 of Deladenus siricidicola. Lineage (NCBI taxonomy): Eukaryota > Metazoa > Nematoda > Chromadorea > Rhabditida > Sphaerulariidae > Deladenus > Deladenus siricidicola. Next base: position 257,175 of record SAUE01000133.1, on the reverse strand, counting down.
TTGTCCCGATTGAATGACGAAAAAGTAATAATAATTTTTTATAAAGTACATGTATGTATGAAAAAAAGGGTATAAAAATCCAATCATTTACAATTGCAATTACGCTCAATTCTCGGAGGGGAAATTCATCGAAAAAAGTTCTAATTCGCCGGTGGATTTTCGGGGATGGACGCCGCTCGAGCGTCGACGTCGCCGTTCTCGTCGGCGAGCTGCGAGGGCATTGGCGGCAGCGTGATCTCGTAGGCGGACTGCCGCTTCAGCGAAATGTCCACGCGGTTCAAAATCTGCGACAATTGGCGCTGGAAGTCGTCGTCCTCTTGTCGGTTGGCGTCCAACCGCTAGAAAAAGGGCAGGTTCAGACAAAAAACAAAATCGAAAATAAATCCTATGTATACATAGCATAGGATTTATTGTATATAGTTCGGAGTGGATTCCAGTGTTTCCGAAATTTATTTAACTTTAGCTAAAGTTAAATTTCGACTTTTTCGCGTTTTTTTTGAATTTCTAGATCAGTGGATGGATGGGGGGATAAATCGGGTGCGAAAGTATCGAAAACCACAGCGGGAACCAATGCATAATTTTCAAAAAAAATTTGCTTAAAATTTTGTTTTACCTTGGTCGCCCCGTGCCCCTGTGGTTTTCGACACGTTCACACTCACTCAATTTGGGAAGTTTTGGAATTTCTGCCGAAAATGAATTTCGAATAATTCATTCCGGATCGAACTAAGTCGGAAAACATAACAGGGGGCGGTTAAAGTGACTCCGATGAGGAAGGGGATGATCGCTAGGTAAGCGGACCGCCCAATAAAATTGCTGTTGTTAAGGAAAAGTAAAAAATTTAGGGCATCGACTAACCGCTTATTTCTTACGTCTTCATTTTTTGCTAAATCTATAAAAGAAAAGAATTCCAACAAAATTAAAAAGCAAATTTTGTGATAAGAGTGGGTGGCAGACCCAAATATTTCGGATATCATCTCCGATTTACTTTAAAAAAATCGCAAAAACTTTCTCAATTAGGGAGGAGGGAAGGGTGAAAAGGGCATACTCTCCATCTCCGCTCTCTTCCCAAATACGCCATTGATCAAAGCGAATTTTACGTCAAACTTTGCGAATCCCTTCGATTTCAGAATGACGGGGGGGTTAAACGGACGGTACATTAATAGACGGAGGGGTACATTAAATTTTGCGAATTTCCAAAAAAATCAATAGATAAAAAAAATTTTTGGCTGGGGGGTTCTGTTCTCCCCTGGGGGTTCTCCGCCACAAAGAAGTGGCCCAGAAAAAAAGCAAAAAATAATTCCAATAAATTGCCCGACAAAGACGAACCTCGTGGAAACTCCGACGTCGTTTCTCTCGCTCCTCCTTCTGCTGCTTGAGGGTCTCCATCAGCTTCTCGCTGTGGCTTTTGAGGCGTTCCTCCACCTTGTCCATGTACTCGTTCAAGTGGTCCAGTTGGGAGTCGAGTTTTCGAATTTCTAAAAAAATGTTTTTTTCTTGCGTCGATTCGAAAATAATTTCTTTGTAATACACAATTTTTCAAGTTATAATTTTTTCAATAAATATATGTATGTAAAATTGTATGGTTTTTTTGGAGAGAAAAATCATTCTGTGATACCGTTCATTCAAAGATTTTTATGCATTTTTTGGAATTGATTCGGGTTTTAACAAGATAAATTAATTTCACGTTAAAAACCTATTAAAAATTTTTTATTGATGAAATTTCAATAATTTTTGTATTTTTATAGAAAAAATTGTGTAGAAAAAGTCTTTGCTAGAAATGTATTTGAAAGAAATTTACCTAAAAATTTTTTTGAATAATTTTTTTCAATTATTTGAAATAAATGAATTTTTTGAATATTATTCGAATTTCTTTATTATCATTCGTTCATTCATTTTTTAGAATATCAATTCAATTTCTTGATCTCTCTCATTGATACGTTCATTCAAAAAAAATTTTCATGCATACATTTTCGAAATTAATTCGGGTTTTAACGCGATAAATCAATTTCACGTTAGAAAACCTAATAAAAAAATTTTATTGAAGAAATTTTTTGATGAATTTCAATATTTTCAATAATTTTTGTATTTTTTAGGAAAAATTTATGTACAAAAAAATTTTAGCTTGAAAAGTATTCGAAGAAATTAAAGATTTTTTTAGATTTTTTCAATTATTTGAGAAATAAATGAATTTTTTAAATTCTTTTTTTGAATATTATTCCAATTTCTTTATTATCATTCATTCTCTCTCTCTCCCTTCCGATTCCTTCGCTTCCCATCTCATCCCTTCCCTGTTCACTTCCTTTCTGTCTTCCTACCTTCCGTGTTGTCCTCCATGTCGGGGGATGCCTCGTACAACGAGCCCATCGTTCGCTGAATGAGCGCGGCGGTGCCGTTGTGCTCCGGGAGCTCGAACTCGGCGTCCGCAGCCTCGAGCTCGTTCGAGTTGTCGTCGTGCTCGGCCTCGTGGAGTTGCATTGTTTTCTGCTTGGGCGTCGGAGCTGAAGGCTGGCTGGGTTTTGGCGTTCTCTGTGCTGGCAGTGGCGGATTTCGGTTGTGGTTTGCGCCCTTTTGGCGAAGTCGAACTACCACTGGCGGAGATTTCGGAGCTTCGTCTACGCTGGCTTTTGCGGTCGTGTCGACGAGACTTTTCTCGTTGCTTTCGATTTGTGGTGATTTACCTAGAAATTCAGCAAAATAAAGTTCAAAAAATAATACACCGTTAAAAAGCACCAAAATTTTCGATGAAAGAGAGGTGGGGCGGGGGAATTTTCCGAAAATCGAAAGAAATTTTCAAAGTACATTCCTTCAAAAAACTTTTCTTCAAAAAAATTGCAAAACAAGTTCATCAAAAAACGAATTCATTTTTTTTCTTTAACTGTTGATATGTGTTGATGATATTAACTGTCTCATCGTGAGACTCTAAAAAAAGGCTAGAAACATTCACATAAGTTCCGGGTTCAGTGGCGTCGCCAGGAATTTTTCATGGGGCCCCACCCCCGGGGGTTCAAGTAGACATTTTTCCATGGAGAGCCAAACTTTCAATTTTTATTAGAAAAAATTTTAAAAATTTATATTGAGGAAGCGACGGTATTGGTTGCACGAAAATCTCTTTTCTTTGAAAATCCTATTCGATTTTTGGAAAATGCCGAAAAATCTAAAATTTTCTCATTCCATCATTGAGGAAATTTTCCTTTTTCGTATGCAAATTTTTGTATAAAAATTTTCAAGGTTCCTCTTGCTTTCAATCACTGTCGTTACCAACAAACAAAACCATTTATAAGGCCAGCAATTACCATTAAGGTGCTAAAAAAGCGAGGACCACATTCTTCACTTTTACACAATTTTTGCCACTTTCCTCCTCTTCTACCCACCCCTTCCATGACAAAAATGCCATTAAAATTTCATCAAAAATTTTAGATCCGCCCCGAAATTGGAACTACTAGATAGATATTCCAGGTGTATTTTAATTTTGGAACTATAATTTTGATGAAAAAAGACCGAAAATTTAAAAAATGGATTTCGACAAAACATGCTTTTATTGGAAATAATGATTATTTGAAAGCAACGAAAAAAGTTGGTAAAAAAGCATTTATGAATGTTTTAGGAAATTTTTTCAACAAAATCCTTAGATCTTATCAGTGGTCAGTCAGTCAGTCGGTGTGTGTGTGTGTGTGCGTATGAGGATCAATGGAGATAATTGTGAACGTCACGCAAAAAAAATTTGGAAACTCGCAAAATCGAATGAGAAAATTTTAATTCTCAGTAAAAGTTGAGAAAAAATATGAAATATTAAAAAAAATTGGGAAAAATGGATGTCCAAACTTTTATGTCTAAAAAAACATTCAATCATCAATTATTTCCATTCATTTTTTGCCCCCCCTCTCTCTTTCAAAATTTTTGGACAGTTTTTAAAATAGCGAAAAATTTTGAGGAGAAAAAATCCCAAAAAATTCCCACTTCAAATTCATGACCCAATAATATCGAATGTAGTAAGAACAGTAAATAAAAAGGAAAAAACAAAATTTTTGAGTTATAAAAATGAAAGAAAAACAAATTTAAAAATTAAATAAAAATGATATGAAATTAATGATTTTAAGGAATTATCTCTTGGAAAATTTATTGTTGTGCCCACACAGCTGGACGCCAAAGAAGTGTGTTAGAGATGCCCAAAATTTTGCTCGCCAAAAATGCTTCAGATTGAATGTGAAATGGGATTAAAAATGAAAAAAATTAACAAAAAAATTTTCGGCTAACATTACTTCAACACACAAAACGACAAAAACAAATCGATATTCGTGCAAAAAAGTGGGGGAAAAAGCAAACAAAAATGGCAACGCAAAAAAAAAGTCCACACACAAAAAAATGCACATAGAAAAAATGCATACAGAAAAATGCACGGAAAAAGTGTGCACTCTTTTCTCGCTCATTTTACATGCAAAAATTCAAAAATACATATTCCGAGAGTGAGAGAGTGTGTGTGAAAGCGAGAAAGAGAGTGAGTGAGAGGGAGAGAAGGAAAGAGTGAGGAGAGAGATAAAAAGGAGAGAGAGAAGAAAAGGGAGAAGCAGTGTGAGACTCTGACAAGGAGATAAAGAGAATTAGAAAGAAAAAAAGCAGGTAAANAAAAATAAAATAAAAATATAGCCTATTTTGCGCTAAAAATCAAAATTTTTAAAAATAAGAATGCGTGAAATTGGTAACAAAAATAATCCAAAAAAGGGTAAGGAATATTTAACTATTTATTTCAAAAAAAGAAACAAAATTATACAAGAAAAGAGAGGAATTCCAAAATTATTAAAAACGATGAAGTCATTTTATTCAATTCTCTAAAAAACGTAAACGAAAAATGCGTAATTTCATTACGCGAAAAAAAAGAATTAAAATTGAAAATATGTATTTACAAAAGACTAAAATGTTATGGAAAAATATTTGCTTAGAAATTAGCGTGGATTTTGCTGGCTTTTTTAACAAAATAAATAATCACACTCAAAAACAAAAATATTGAGGAATTTTTGTGGTTAGTGGATAGATGGAATGGCGTGGTTTGGTTACGTTTGGTTTAAAAAAACTGAAAATATTATTGACAAAAACCTCGCGTCGCCACACGGAAAAGTCGCCGCATTCCGCGGAGCGTTTGGGAATAAACCGATATTTAATGGGGAAAGAAAAGCACTTAAAAAATTTTGGTAGTTAAAAACTTATTTTGTTAGTTAAATTTTAGATCTTAAAACTTTGAAAGCAAACATTTTTTGAGGTTGAGAATGACATTTTGTGACCCCAAATTTAAGAATGAGATTTCCTGATCTGAAATCTCGGAATGAGATTTTGTGACCTCAAAGTTGAGAATGAGATTTCTTGATCTAAAATTTCAGAATGAGATTTTCAGACATTAATCTCGGAATGAGATTTTCTGACCTCAAGTTGAGAATGAAATTTTCAGATATCAATCTGAGAATAAGAGTTTCTGCTTTCAAATCTCAGAATGAGATTTTGTGACCTGAAATCTCAGAATGACATCTTCATAATCAATTGAGAAATCTGATTTTAAATCTGAGAATTTTAAATTATTATATGATCTCAGGCCTGAAAAGAAATTTTGCTCATCTCATTTGTCGTTACAATTATCTAGAAAAAAACAATTGTAACGATTTGGTTTTTCATCAACTTTGCAGCTTTCAATTTAAACAATTTTTGCACGAAAGAAATACCATTAGTAAAACTAAAGTTTAATCGAATTTCATAACAAAAATTATTCCCGAAAGTATTTTATTTCCGCTATTTCACCACAAAATCCGACGAGATTAAAAACATTTAATTTGAAAAGTTCTTATTTTCAACCAAAAATTCAATTTTGAAATAGTCCAAAAAATGATGACGGAAACGAAAAAACCACTCGTTTAAAACCACTTTCGGCTGCATTTACTAATGAAAAAAAAAGAATTTTTCGTGTTAAAATCAGTGTTCTTAGTCGATGTTCGCGATAAACAGTCGTTTATCAATTAATTTTCACCGCCGCTTTCACTGTCAGCGTTCTTTCACCGTTCCTACAACAACAACCACAACAAAGAACTATCTCTATCTATCTATCACTACTACTACTAACCTTCGTCAGCCACAGCAACATCCACGACAGCAGCAGCCACAGCAGCAGCAACGTCTTGCGTCAAGATTGCAGCGGTGGCCGCTGCCGCCGTTTTCTCGCTGATTTTCGTTTTTTCATGTTGTTGATTACTGTTCGAAGTTGAATTTTTGTCGTCTCGCTTATTGTCGTCGTCATCCCGACGATTAGCGGCATCCTCCTCGACCGTCTTATTCGCCGGATTTGTGTCGTTTTTCGCCGTCTGCCTCGCTGGAATCGCGGGACCGGCTGTTGTTGTACTACTATTACTACTACTATTGTCACTTTTGACTTTCTGCCTTTTGTCGACGCTACCGTTCTCGTTCTTTATAATCGCGACCATTTTTCTCCCCTGTCAGATGTGTGTATTCTGTTTGAGAAAGAGAGATGGTCTCACTGTATGTCGGCGCTGGAAATAGGTAAAAAATCGTTGGTCGTTAGAGAAAATTAAATGCAGGCCATCTGAATATAACTACAACTTTCACTTAAATCTGTTCTTCACACGTGGACGTATTTTCTAAAGAAATTGAGTTTCAAAAAATTAAAAAAGATACTTGAATTGAAAGTCAAAATCAATAACATCAATTAAAAAAAAAAAAAATATTTAACTAAAAAATTCACTAAAAAATACTGACTGAATTTAGGGGAAGGAGGGAAATTTAGGGTGAGAAATTGTCTAAACAATGAGATATTTCAGACATTACACATCTTTAATTGACTTGAAGCAACACAATATTCTTAGAAAAGTTCTATGTATGTATGTGAATACATATTTCGCCTTAAACTCCAAATAATTGAACATTTAATTCAAACATACCCGTTATTAAAAATAATGAAAAATCATTGCAGATTTGTAAAAAAAGTAATTGTTAAAAAGAGGCGTAAATTTTGAATGATTTGTATAATTCAAGTCGCAATGAAAAGACCCGCTTCAATCCCCTGATTCTCCCCCACAATAGTTTTGAGCTCTGACTCATATATATGCGCATACATATGTATATAACAGATAATCCACACTGTTCTCTTAATTTGGTATCCTATTTCGTCGTACATTTGTCTAGTGCCTACTCAAAAAACAACAACAAAATGTAAATAAACGGCCGCATTCAATAAATAATCGAAGGATGAATGGGGATAGATAGATACACATACACAAACTCATGCATTCAAAAGTGGATCTGCTACGCGTGAGAGACCGTACCAGCCGTGGAGAGTCCCTTAAACGTACGATGAGAGAAAGAAAGAGAGAAGGGATGAGTTTTGTATTTGGGAAGGTATACGTGAGCGCGGATGGAAACTACAAAAAAAACAAATTTATAATATGAAAAGTTTTGCAAAAAAACTCGAAAATGAATTGTAGAAAAAAATAGTGAGAGTAATTGCAATAAAAATAGACGCGGAGAAGACGCTCAACCAAAAATTGCACAGCTATCACTCGGTTCGAACAACAAAAGCATTGAAGATTTGTGGAGCATGAGAGGGAGAGAAAGATATAGATTGTTACCCATCCGGGTGATGTAAGAGTCAAAATTAATCATTTCCATTTGAATGAAATGATATTTCAATGTAAAAAATGATATTGAAAAATGACAATGTAAAAAATCATACGAAATTTCTGATAAAAACGATAATTTATCGGATTAGTGCTAAGCCACGATTACAATCGAAATCTAAAAGATCTAAAAATGCATTTAAAAAAGCGAAAGAAAAATGCCAAAATTCAAGTTTTAATTAAAAAAGATCTAAAAGACTTAAATCAAAGGTTAAAATTAAAAATACATATTTCCAAAAAATGCACACATAAACTGAACAGAACGATCGAGGAATGCTCTGCTTCTACGTATGTATGCAAAAAGAATTGTTTTCCAAAAAATCAAAAATCGTAAACCAAACCACAGAACTAAAGACAGACAACCAGCGAAAAGGATTGGTGCATTACTGAAATACTACAAATTTGCATTGAAATTTTATGCAAAAATTGCATTATAAATTGCAAAGAATTCACTAAACACAAGAGATAAGAACTTACATGAAAACCGACGGCCGACTATCGATTTCCACTTAAAACCATTATTTTTTGCAATAATTTCGATAAGAGTGTCTTTACTGGAATATATGAATGTATACTCAGAATTTGCTTCAAACTGCACACGTTTGCATCAGTTTTTTTTATAAAAACATACAATTTTGAAAAAAAAATGTTCTCAAAGTTTATACGATGGTTTAAATTTCGAATCGGAATATTTTGTTAAATATTAAAAAATAAATGAAATTAGAATAAAAATTTTATTGACTGTTAAAAATATTCGAAAACATTTCATTTGCGTCAAAATGCACAAAAAAAGTAAAAGCTTGCATGATAATGTTGGAAATGGGAAAAAAACTATTTTTCAATTGAAATCTTTATTTGATGCAAAAGCAGTGGCATATATAGGATTTCGGAATGGAGAGCAACCAAAAATTTATATTAAATTTTGCGAATGGACGGGCAAGATCCAAAAATTTCAATTGTTTCCGATTACTTAAAAAATTCGAAAATTTTCTCAATGGAGGCATCCCCCTAAAAACGCCACTGTGCAAAAGTGATTTTATGGTTTCGATAATAACTACTCGCATTCTTGACGATGACAGTAAGCAATAACGGGCCCAAGGGGGGTAGGAGCATAACTACGTAGGGGCATAACAAGAAATATCTGGAGAAATTTTTAATTTTTTTAGAAAATTTTTAATTTTCTAATGCCAAAAAAGCACACTACTTACCATACCCACCATGTAAAATTTCTCGTCCTGTCACTGCCAGTGAGTGAATTAAAGTTGAAAAATTATTCTAGTAATTACTCAAAATTGAGTGTAAATATAAACTAAATTCGGAAGTTATTAACAAAAAATAATTAAAAAACTGAATCGTACATAAAAATTTATTTTAAGCAAATAATACCTGTGTATATACACAAATGTCAGCTATTACAAATTGTAAATGAAATAAGTTAAGGCATCTTACAAAAAATCAAAACGACATAAAAATTATGCATCTCAGCCAGGGCTGGGCGTAATTACGAAAAATTAATTACGAGTAATTGACTATCAAAAAATTTTAATAAAAAAACCTAATTTTTTACTTCTGGGAATGCGCAAAAAGACTTTTTATCTGGAAAAGACCAAAGAAAAGTTTGAAAATTTTTTTCATGTAATTCTGTATAATTGTAATGGAATTTTTCAGAAAAAAAAACACCAAAAAACCGTAATTAATAGCAGTTTTTCGTAATTCGTAATTGCGGGCTCAAAAACACCGTAATTTCGTAATTGCGTCCAGCCCTGATCTCAGCATAATATCAAAAAAGGAACAAAAAAATGATCTCATTCTCTTACCATCGTCGACTGGAGCCGGGCTATAGTCGATTTCGGTCGCATAAAATTCGCATAATTCCGCCGTGGCCGCAGCTGGCAAAAGCCTGAATAAAAATCCGATTTTATCTCATAACGAATATACAAATTTAAAACAATAAAATTGTAATCAATATTAAATTATCATAAAATTTCTAAGAGACGAGAAAAACATTTAAGAAAAACCAATTTTTAACGAAAAAATGATCTTATATACATACACATTTACATGGATAAAAAATGGGATAAATCCATTTAGGAAACAATGAGAAGTGCCTATGAATTTTTGCTCTGCAGTTTTGCTTTAAAAAATCTTTGCCTGAAAGATTTTTTGTCAATTCCAGTCCATTTTTTAAATTTAATCATTTTTTCGCAAAGGGGTCTAAAACAAAACTCACTTGTAAAGGAAAAACAAAGAATATCCAAAAAAATGTTCTTCTCAGGTAGGAAAATCGCCAAAATTTCAATTTTTGTAAGGGAAAAACAAAGAATGTCCAAAAATTTCTCCATAAGCAAAACTCACCTGCTTTCAGACTTAAATTTTAGAGAAACATGACAGAGAGAAACATTTTCAAGACTAATAAATAAATTAAAATTCAAAAAAATCTGCGGACCTGTGAATGCCAGGCTAGGAGTAGAGCGCACGACTGCTGACCTTCGGGTAGAAGTTCCATAGCCTTATAGATGTACTTCATCAGCAAATCCACGTCGTCGGCGCTTAGCGAGCTCACCGCCGCGGCGATCTCCGACGTTTTGAAGGTGGCGAGCACTTTTGCGACAATCGCCGTACTCTTGTCCTTGACCGCCTGCACAACATATATAACCTTTACTTGGGATCGTACACCAAATATATATATATATATATATATATATATATACAGTGCTGGACATAATTATGAGTCCACCCAAAAATTTTTTTTCAAATTTAATTTTTTTCTGAGTGAATATATATTTTTTATTTTTTTATATAAAATTAGTAATTTGCAATGTTTTGTATGATTTTGTAGTAAAGTTTCAGCTCAATTCGTCGCAAAATATTTGAAAAAATCTTGGGAGAAACAATTCTTTGATTTTTAGTGTGT
>SAUE01000133.1:222664-237818 GCA_009724625.1 Deladenus siricidicola | reverse complement strand
CTTAAAAAAAGCGCAAAAAACGTAGAATCGAACGAGTACCCTTTTTTACAAATAAACTCCGGCTTATATTTGTTTTAAGTGTTTAAAAAAGTAGTTGTGATTTGGATTGTCCACAATTTCTGTTTTTGAAGTGTTCGTACAAGTAATCAATTTCAAGTGTTTCCAACCAAAGGTTGTAGTAGCTGACTTAAAATTTAAATGGAAAATTTGGCACGTTATATTGCGATTGTCATCTAATTTCTCAAAATAAGTCCAAGGATGGTTACTTTTTCTTTTTTTAATGGTGTAGAAACTAATTCTGACATCTGAATTAAAAGACATTAGAAAATTCTAATAAAGAACTAAGAAAAATAAAAGAAACGTTTCCAAAAATAATTATTTAGAAGAATAAACCGTTCATTTTTTAAAACAAATATAATTTTAATTATTTTCAACAATTAACAATTTAAAATTTTTCAAAAAATGACAAAAAATCAACAGAAATTTTCCCTGGTCTTACGCTGTCCACATCGACGGCACGTGTTAAATCCAACTGAGCGATAACATTCACTAGTATTATGCCCACGCCCTCCACAATTGTAACAACGGGTATTATACTTCGCAAACGGGGCACGACATAAATTGTTATAATAAAAATTTTGGGAGAGGTTTCCCGGAATGCCGCGAGAAGACGAGGGCACCACAGGACGGCTATTGCGCTCATGTTTCGGAGATTGATATTTGCGGGGAGGAGAACGGCCGCGAAGCGGCATGCGAGAATTGCCACGAGGCGGCGAGCGAGAACGGCCGCGAGGCGGCGAGCGAGAACGACCTCGAGTTGGCTTACGAGAATAGCCGCTAGACGGCAAAAGAGGACGTCCGCGAGGCGGAAAAAAATAACGGCCGCGAGGCGGCAAATCACGCGGACCAAAAGAGGACGTATCACGGCCGCGAAGCGGCTTGTTCGGTCGCTCAAATATATTTCCGCGGGGACACGAACTCTTATCCGTTTTCTTGAGAATTTGTTCAGCAACGTCAATATATTTCTTAAAGACTTCCATTCTTCTAAATGAAAAAATAAAATAAAGCCCCCTAGACATACCATGAAAAACTTGAAACAAATATCAATCGGCCAATTATTGGCTCCCCAATTCAGTAGCTATCACGTTTAAACAACCCAACTTCCCAATAATTATAATTTTTGAAAAGAAAAAACACACACACATAACAAAAGAGGTTTATAAAAATAAAAATGCAAAATAATATATTTTAGAAAATTTCGATCCTTAAGTTTAAAAAAGTTAGTCGAAGTATTTACAAAAAAAACGTGAAATGAAAATACGAAAGTCAATAGAACATAAATTTAAAACTTTCGAGAAATTAAAAATTGGAAATTTTTCCATCGAAAAAAAATAAACGAAGTGTCAAACTCAACATACCCGACCCTGCGTTATTATAAATGTTCGCCAAGAACTTTTTTTCGGAATTGAAAAGTTCCGATCGCCAAAAATTTTTTCGGAATTGAAAAGAGTTCCGATCGCCAAAAACTTTTTTTGGAAATGAAAAAAGTTATCTTCGCCAAGAACTTTTTTTTTCTTGAACCTAGTTCATGTCATGAACTTTTTCCAATCACTGATAATTTTAATAGAGGAAATAATAACAAAAAATAGTTATTTTTTAACGTAGGTAATAAAAAATGAAACTTCCATCACATTTATCGTTATCTTAAGCTTTCTAATAAAGCAAAATTCAAAATACATAAAAATTAAAAAAAAATACAACCAAAAGGCACGTTTGAAGAGAACCAAAAATTTTACATTAAATTTTGCGAATGAGAGGACAGATCCCGAAATTTTAATTTTTGCCTTCGATTTACTTTAAAAACCGCAAAAATTACCTCAATAGAGAGGAATCCCCTTAAATATAATTATGCCACTATAATTATGTACGAAAAAATTGCACTCAATTCAGGACCATTAGTGGTCATTAAAAAAATCAAAAAATCAAACGAAAAAAATCAACAAACAAAACAAGAATGAATACCTGCTGTTGTTGCCGGGTACGACAAACGTGTGATAGGATGGAGGCGCGTTCTTGCAGTGAATATTCGCCAAAACCGCGGCATTTTCCGAACAGGACTCCAGGAACACCCTCGTCGGCGCGCTCACATTCAACTGGTGCAAAAATCCGCCGTTAAACAATTCGAAAGCACGTTGGCGAATTTCGCCGAACGTAACCAAGTCCTTGCAGTTGGGCGGCGGTGGATTCAGAGTTTTAAATTCCTAAAATATATATATATGTCAAAAAAATTCATTCAAATTCGCCAAAAAAAATTTTGATTTGACTTCGAAGCGTCGTGAATGAAGTTTGTCATTTCAAGTTCATTTTTCTCTTGAGCTAGCAAATAATTTAAATTTTTTTGTTTTACACAATTTAAAAAATAAAACAAAATTCAGAGCAATAAAAAAAATTTAAAAAATCCAATGCATTTTCGTATTATGTACAATTGTGGGTTGTCAAAACCATCGATATCAGAACCCCCAACACGCGTTGAAGTCTCCGAGGCAAAATCCGATCCCTAACCAGCTTCAACACGTGTTGGGAAGTCGCTATACCGCACATTCAGTAAAAATGTCAAAAACAGCACAAAAATAACAAAATCAGTAAAAGCGTTATTAAATTCGAAGTTCCCGTGCCAGAAAACCTTAAAAATAACAAAGAAAAATTTTGGTGTCCCAATAACCCACAAGAAGCAAAAAATATACTACACATAGAAATTTTTTTAAAGAAATGTACCGCATCGTAATCGACATCCTGTGAAAAGTCGGTCTCATCCGCCACAAACTTATCGCTGGTTCGTAACGCTTTCGGAACAGAGATCTGAGCTTGTTTTGGAGTCGGCGGCGGCTCGGCCTTCACTTTTTTCACGGGTTTGCCATCGGCGCTGAGAATACCCGTCAGTTTTTGCTCGGCCATTAGGCAATCCAACACTCTCAACGCGCAAGACGAACGCGCCTCTTTCTTGCTCTTCGATGGCATACCAAATATGACCCTCTCGCCATATTCACTGATGCACAAAAACTTGCTGAAAAAATTTAGAATAAAATTCAAAGCTGAAGAGACCTTGCTGGAAGAGCCCCAGCTGGGAGCCGGAATTCAAAAATTTTCAAAAAATTAAGTAAAAATATTTTGTGACTTTCTCATATATTTCGGCAAAACGTAAACTAAAGTAGCATCAAATACTGTCCCATTAAAATTATCAACAAAAATTTAAAAAAATTGTTTCAATTCCAAATTTATGTGTCCTTGAAAACCCTTTGAAGAGCTACCTGCTATCCGCTCGTCCTGTTAACTCGAAACCATAAAACGGATACGAGGGTAGTTTAGCTACGCTGGTATACAAGGTCAAAAGTTGCACAGAATCCTTTTTGGCGGTGGCCAAAAAGTGGTGAGTCTCTGGATTGACGGGATATTGCACGTCCAACTTGCCCGACATGCCATACTCACCAACCAACAGCTTCAATTGCTCGTAGCGCGTGGGGTCCATGTCTACAAACACATGTATATTCTTAATTATTGTTAATTCTTTAAGCGTAATAAATCGGGCCGGTGTTCACGAAACAACGAAGCGGCGCACCATGAACTAGTTCAAAAACAATTTCAATTTTTTCCATCAAAACCGCATACGAAAATTGAAAGCGGGACTTCGTGCTGGAACTCCGATGTAATGAAAATAATTTACAAAAATATTTTTTTAAAGCTAATAAAGTTTCTCATGAAATTCGCATTGAAAATGTTCAAGAAATATTGACTTGTCGTCGATATTTGGCAAGAGGGAACTGAGGAAAGTTTCAACAATACCACATGAAAAATGATCAAAAACTTCATAAAATTTGCAAACTTGTGTACAAAAGGACTTAAAGATTAGAACATTTTGCGCACTGACGTCAGTCATGACTTACTTACTAGCAAGCAAGAATGTGCAGATGGGGTTAGCCGACAACGCCACATTATTTCGTTCGATCCATTTTTTAGTCATTTTGAAAGATGAATTTTTGAAATAAATTTATTTCAATCATTCGCTTAAAAAAAGATTCAAAAACTCGCTTTTAAAAGTGAACAAAATAATTAGCTTTTGGATAATTGTCATTGAATTTTTCCTGCTTTCCAACAGCAAAAATTAAATAAAAAATAAAAATGTGATTAAAAAATCTTAAAAAAGTTATAAAAAGAGTTACCAACACATTTACAAATTTACGAGTTGCTTGTCTGACTCTTCAAAACCTTCGAAAATCTCCAACAAAGAACGCTGTAATCCAAAAAACCGTAGCGTACTGAACACGTACGTGTAATAAATGGCATCTAATTTCTACTGACGTTGTGACCGACGCGAGCCATACGTGACAATTGTACAATGTGCAAGGATCTGTTATCTATGACTGGAGCCCCCTACTGAAGCCCTTTTAAATGCGATTTTCAACATTTATCTGATCATTTTATAGATATTGACTAAAAGGTTCTTTTGCAAATTTCTTCCGCAGCAGATGTCGACAGGAGATTGTTTCTTTGCGACCGGACGGGTGTGTAATTTTTTCACTGGATTTGACCGAAAAAAATGGATTTTCAATGTTTTTAATTTTTGTCGAATTTTGTTGTTAAAACGCCAACTTTTATTGTTAAATAACCCAGTTTAGGGAGCTTCAATTTTGAAAGACCGTCTCGACGAATTCTTATCAACCGGTCAAACAACTTTGCTCACCTCAATTCGTGGAGAATGGAGCGTATTCTATTTGAAGGTGTGTATTTTTTGTTTTGTTTTTAATAATTTTTCAAATTTTTTTAATTTTTATGCTTTTTATTGGTGTATAATTTGCTGGTTTAGAGAGACGCCGGAAAACTAGTTTGCGGTCGCGATATTTTTGCTCGAAAATCGCTTTGTTGGAGATTTTTGGAGGTGGCGAACACCCTGGAAATTTCCACTTTCCCCGGCCAAACATCGGTAATAAATTTCATTTTATATATTTTTTGACCAATTTTTAAACAAAATTTTTAAGGAAAATTGGTGCGAAATGTTTCCCGGCACTTTCTTCATATTTTCGCTGGACGACGGTGAATGCAACTTTGTACAAGTAACTTTTTTGAGTTTCAATTTTTATTCCTGATATTTTTATTTATTTTTTATTTCGTTTATAACCTGATATTTGAAGATTCAGCAGTTTTAGTTTTGAAAATATTAAAAATAAGAAAGATTTAATCAAAAATGGAAAAATTTAATTGAATCTATTTTTAATTATACCGGGATTTTATATTTTTTACTGGTCTTAATCAAATCAAACTGTCTTGACGCGACATTTCGGGTTTTTATTTTATTTCTTATTGGAATTGCAGTTGAAAAATTTCGAATTTTTTTCGCGGGCTATAGGGTATGACTAGTATGACTACGTGCCTGATTAAAAAAAACACCTTTATCGCTCTATTTAGGTAGTTGAGAACGAATTTATCGCCGATCATCTGCAATTAAGGTGTCCCACGCGGAGAGTCGACTTTCAGGCCGAAGTTCCTCTTCAGATTGTTTCGCTTTTTCCGCGAGAATTGTTTGCGGATGATTTGTTTGTGAATTCGTTTACGAACGTCGACTTTATCCACTTGAACTCGGATCATTTATTGAAGGTAGCTTTTTTAAGGACAATTAAAATTTCTTGAATTATGGCTATTAATTTTTTAAATTTCATAATTTTCTTCTACTTTTGTTTTCAAAACATTTTTTCAAATTTTAGCCCACTGCCGTAATTCCGGTCGAGACGCCGGAGACAACTACGATGTGCGACGAATTTTATCGCCGCTTTTGCCGGGGAATGGAGAAAATTGGCGTGAACGCGGCGAAGCTGAGCGCCGGCGAGCGAATAATGGTGCTGTTCTCGGGCGGGGTGGACAGTTTGTTGGTCGCTTTCGTTGCGGGACGACTAGCGCCGCCCGGCGTCGAGATTCTACTCGTAAACGTTGCGTTCGGCGAGACGTGTGAGGTAACTTTCTTTTGATTTTTATTAAAAACGTTCGTAGAGTAATTGGCTCGAAAAAAAATTTTTGTTGTATATATCTACAATCTTTATTGCCAAAAAAAATAAATGGCGGTAATATCGGACCAAAAAAGGGAACTTTCATTTTTAATTT
The DNA here is from genome assembly GCA_009724625.1 of Deladenus siricidicola. Classification (NCBI taxonomy): domain Eukaryota; kingdom Metazoa; phylum Nematoda; class Chromadorea; order Rhabditida; family Sphaerulariidae; genus Deladenus; species Deladenus siricidicola. Next base: position 231,668 of record SAUE01000133.1, on the reverse strand, counting down.
TGCAAATACATTAAGAAAAATTCTCTGAATTTTTCACACTGTTTGTTTTATTTTTGGAAGTGAAAAATAAAGTTTTGTTTTTGATTTTAAACTTTTTCAAGGACTTTGCGAATTTAAAGAATTTAGGAGTGCGGCGAGGCACCGGATCGGCAGCGATCCATCAACGCGTTCAACTTTCTGCGAAGCGCAAACGAATCTAGTCCAGGTATATTTCTTTTTTGAATCGAATCCAGAAAATACCTTTATCGGGTATTTCAAGGGAAATGTTTTATAAAATATCCACTGAAAAATACATCTTTTGATGTCTGCAGTAGCTTATTTAGGATGAAGAAAAAGTTTATTTTTAATTTCTTCTTTGTCCCAAATAAAATTGGTAAAACTTGGAATTTTTGGATTGTTTCTTCACTCCAAAAAGGTAGACACAAAAATAATGTTTTCAGCCAAAGCCAAATTCCGCCTCATTTTGGTGAATGTGGGACGGGCGGAGTTGGCGAAATGTCGTCAGGAGTTCATCGCGCCCGCCATATTTCCCGCCCGCTCCGTCCTCGACGATTCCATCGGCTGCGTTTTGTGGTTCGCTGGCCGAGCGCGGGGCGTCGAATATGGCGGCGGTGGCGGTGAGGATGTGGGCGGCGCGTCGCCGCATAAATTGGTCGATTTTAGCCGGTATGTGTGCTGATAGAAATTTGGCGGTTGGCCTACTCGCTTATTTTTTTGGTTCAGATTAAAAAAAATTTCGATTTTGTTAATTACATTCTGGATTCTTTCTTTGTTTCTTGGACTTTGTTTCATATAAAATATAATGCAAAAATTTTTGGTCGCCTTACCTTCCTCCATTCCGAATTCCTAGATAGGCCACAGGGGTGGGGGGGGGGACTACAGTATGAAGCTTTGTTAGACCTAGCCGATCCACAATTATATTCGATTTTCAATTCAGCTGTAGTCGATTTGACGACGTGCGACGAAGTGTGGATTACAGATAAAAATTGAAACTTTTCTTATAAAATTTAATGTAAACCTCACCCCCATTCCGGGATCCTAGAATGGGCACCCTATGAAATGGAATATTTGGTAACAAACCTCAAACGTTCCCAAATGTCACGTAGATTATTTCTCCACTATTAAAATACTCTCCCTGACATTTCACTTAATTTGTATGTTGGTTGGGCTACAGTATGACGCGATGTTTATGTCGACGATGAGTCGACGATAAAGTTGTTAAATTTTCAATTGGATTGTTCAATCCAATTGACGTGTTATGAGATGAATTACACATTTATGCTTTGATTTATTGCTTTTTTAGTGCCGACGACGTGAAATTAGTTTTGGTGGGAAGCGGCGCGGACGAGCAATTGGGCGGCTACGCCCGCCACCGCACCCTGTTCGAGAAGTTCGGCTTCGAGCGATTGGCAGAGGAGTTGGCGATGGAAATGTCGAGGATCGGGCGGCGGAATTTCGGCCGTGACGATCGAATAGCGACCTCGAATCGGCGGATATTGCTGTGAGTTTCTGTGAATAACAAGTAGTTAGCGCTTTGATTTTTAAATAATCAGAATGTGTGGAGGCGGGTTTCCAACTCTTCGCAGGATTTTAATTGAAGAAAATGTGATTTTTAGTGCCCCCTTCCTCGAGGAGCCGTTCGTCGAGTGGCTGAATCAGGTGCCGCTGTCGGTGAAGGTCGACTTTTCTTTGCCGCGTGGCGAAGGCGAGAAGCGCATTCTGCGTCAGGTGCTCGTCGGCGAGGGCGTTCCGGTACCGTTGGCCAGTCAGCCGAAACGCGCCATGCAATTCGGCTCTCGAATCGCAAAGCTGGAGAATAGGCGCGAGAAGGGCTCCGACGTGTGCGAACGCCTAGTGACCACCAACAGCCAAAGCACGGGTGAAGTCTTCGGGGTCGGCAAAAAGTTGGCGACATTACCAGAGTTGGATCATCCACACATTGTGGTATCGGAGTGAAATCTCGTCGTTTATATGTATAGTTTCTAATGTTTCATTCTCATATTTTTTCTCGCCACAAAGAGGAATCCATGAAAAATTTGTTTGACATTCCCTTGACTTTTTCAATTGACGTCCATTTTGAAAAAATGCAAATGTTGGAGGGATTATTACCGCTTTTATTAATACTAAAATTTACATGTAAAATTCGGCCAAAAATGGCGTTGTGGGACCCCCACCGTTTCGGGAAAAAAAATCAAATATTTGAGGGATTCACATTTTTGAAGATTAATTACCGCTTGTATTAATACATCCATATATATGTTGTTGATTTTTTTTTTGTTGTTGATTAAAAACATTTCTATTTTATTTTCGAAAGGAATAACATAGGCGACAATACACGAAAAAAAATCTCCAATTTTGGTAGTGCTTTTCCCCCCGTATATTACCACAAGAATATAACAACAAACAATATTAAACTTTTCTTAAATCTTTGATAATAGGGCAAGGTGATCAAAATTGACGTTCTTCTCAATTTCCGAATTTTTAAAATGAACAAAAAAATTTTGTCAAATAACTATGAATTTGTTAATGCCATGTTGAAATCGAAGCCTATTTCAATCGTACCAGCGCCAATAATATTATAATAATAATTAGAATGTCGACGATAAACAAACAAAAAAAACCGGTCCACTCTATATTCTCAATCCGGCTCGAACATTTTTTACCCCGTTTTCTCGATTTTTCACACCTCTTCGTCGAGTGCCGTAGAGAGAAACAGGAAGCGAATCAGAGGAAAATCGTCTGCAAAATCTGCTGTTGGTGGCTGTTCAGGCTCAAACTGCCGATAATCGCCTGGAAGACCTGGTCGTTCGCCTATAAATCATTCATAAATTTTCATCCTTAATTTGTCGTGTTCTCTAACACTCCAAGAAATTAAAGTTCTCACGTCAATGACGACAAAAAAAAACAAAGCTCTAATATTTAATTATAAGGTGGGCCTGTATGTAAAATTTATTTCGTGCAATGATTTTTACCGCCTCCAAATGGTCCTACAACTACCGAAATGTTTTTTTTGGTTTCGTCCATTTTTTTTAAATTTTCTGTCCCTATTTTCTTTAACTTACCATATTCTCTAACGCTCTACAAAAAATTCAAATTCTAACGTTACGGGGTTATTATTTATCAAATCCTTCATGCACAAAAAGGTGAGTTTCACCGTGTGGCATGCAGTTACTGCATTTTTTGCTGGCTTCGTCTCTTCTTTTTTTGTAAGAAAGTACAATGCGAGTTATAAAAATAATCTACCTTGATCATTTTCATGATTCTTATTAGACGCTCCTTGACAGACTTCAACTCTTCCGGTTTCGGCTCATCGTCGTCCTTGGACGGCTCGTCGAAGACTCCGTGCGAGAAAGTGTAGAGAATGATTTCGAAAATACGCGGCAAATTCAAATTGTTCTCGCCGAGAACGAGCGGGTGATTTCCCTCCACCAAATCGCAGAAATAGTCGTAGACGTACGGTACCTCGTCAGAGTCGTTCCACACCGGTAGCCACGAAATGAATGTCGGAATCACCTGAAATATTCAGCCATTGAGTGTGAAAAGTAATCGGAAAACTTGAAATTTGAAAAACGGTGAAAAATTACTGTACCTAACCCCCAATTACAATATAAACCCCAATTACAATTTACTAGTTTTCTGAAGTGAGACCTTTAAACACTATTGGAATTTAAAAACAGAGGTCTGTCACCCAAAACAATTAATCAGCCCTACCGTGTTCGGATCGATCGCCGAGCAGTTGTACTTGAGGATTTTCGCGACGGCGCTCACCGCATTCTCCGTCGCTGACATCGCCTCTTCGGTGTCCCGCGCGCCGGGACGAGTAATCGCGGCAGCGAGCGGCTGCAACGCCTGCGCACAATGCGACGCGTAGGCCGGCCCGCCCTTTAGCGCCATTATCCCGCAACCGTAGGCGGCCGCCTGGCGAACCTCCGGATAGTTATCCTCCAACGCCTTGAGCATCGGCTCGAAGAAAATCTGTTGGTAGTGAAGACTTGCCTAAAATTAACGCACAGTTGAAAGACCAACACGTGAATTTCATAAATTAAATTTGACCACAAAATGTAAGAGAAAAAATTACATCGCCGCCGTACTCAATGACGTCGTCGAAGATGCATATTCCCCACTGACGATCCTGGTAGGGACGATTAGGCTGAAGAAGGGCCGAAAATTGAGGTACCAACGTGTGGAAGAAAGGTACTAGCTTCTCTTTAAAAGCCTAAAAAGTACGAGGTTTAATTTGTTTTCTTTCCAAAAATATGACAAAAAGACGAATGAAAAAATGACTAACAGTGAAGGAATAGTGAATCAGGTCGGATATGCGAGCCAGCACTGTAGTTTCCAATTCGATCTCTTCGTTCAATTGCTCTTGGTCTTCCTCGTCCACTTCTTCGTCACGATTGGCCTATAAATAAGTATTGATTTTATCTTTACGAAACCATTAAAATTCCAAAAAACCACACAACCTCAATTACAATAAGAAAGCGTCAGGAAATATTTCCAAAATTTTTTACCTTTTCTCGTTCACCACGACGTTTGTCAAAGTTGTTCAGCTGTTCGTGAATGATGGTGAAGACGCACTCCATGTCGGCAGCAGACACCACCGCATCGCCCAACTCCTCCACGCACTGGCCCACGCCGTTGAGCAACTCACACAACACCTCCAAATCCGACTCTTTCGCAATCGCCTCTCTAAATTAGTCAAAATTGCTAATTAAAAATAATTCGTCAAAAATCTCTAAGTTTAATTTCCGCTATAAAATGTTTTGGGACTTTCCAAAATCTTAATAGAAAATAAAAATTCGAAAAAAACTAACTTGTAGGCGGGCAAAATGATCAACCACATCTGCTTTAGATACTCCACGCCACGCTCCTTCGCGCATCCCAAAAGGCAGGGAAAGCACTCGGCCGCAGCCGATCGTACACCGTCGTGGAAAATAAATTTGAGCATAGGCAACATCATGTTCATCACCTGCTCCACATACGGAAGAAAAGCGCCTTAAACAAATACGTATGATACACATACATCAAAATTATTGAGCAAAAGAAAAAACAGCTCTATGTATAATTGCTGCCCAAAATTTGCATAAAAGCTGAAAATAGCGAACCTTTGAGTTCTCGTGCATAGCAAACCAGCATCTCACAAGCAGTCACTTTGTCCTCCAAACCCGCCGTTTTTATGCCCAAAGAACGCTGATCTCCCAGCGAGATGAAGTTCCAATCCTCATCGTCATCATTAGCCTCTTCTTCTGAAAAAGATCACTTTAAAAATAATATACATTTATTTCAAGCATACAAAAGTCATTCCCCAGCAGAACTAATAAGTATGCCCATAACATTCGTGCATTTGCTTATTTAATTGGTAAGTGAATAATGAATTCATAAATTTCTTAGTCAATAACAACAAAAAGTCAATAACAAATTCATAATTGAAAATATCCGCACCAAAATCAGATAATAAAGAAAACTTCAAGCAAATATACCATCAATAAGCGTAACGTCAGGCTTGAAGTCGGCGGCCTGCATAACGGCTGGCATAACCGCCTCCAAATACTGCGCAAACTCTTTGCCCAAAATTTTGCAAATACGCGCCCATGCACTTATCAAGTAGCTAATCTGCGGATCATCCGTATTCTCAAAGTCCACACCGGCTGACAGCAAAATGCGCATAATGTCGTTGGCGTCCTGTTGGAAAGTCTCCTTGCCCACAGCCAATCCGATCAGCGAAATGCACTCGATAGTCTTACCGCGCAACAACTTCAAATTGTCGACGTTCGCGTTCTCGAGAATGTATTTCAAAGGAGGCATTAGCCGACTGTAGAATTGAATGAAGTGGTCCTGAGCCGCGTCCGCCACAGAAGCAATTGAAGTAATCACCTATAAACATAATCAGGATTAAAATACTCATTTAACAGTTAGTTATTAACCATATATTTCATTAACTCATAAGAAAATGTAAAAAAAACTTTAAACCAAACCTGCTCGAGAACAATCTTTTTGCCCTGCTCCAACAAGTGACGGAACGTCTGGTCGAGAACCGACTCCATCTTCTCCATAATCGACGGCAAATACACGGTGATAATCGTTTTCGGACACTCCTCACAGAAGTTCACAATCGCCGCTCCGGCGTGCGCGGCCACGCGCGGATCCGCCAAATTGACGAGTGTGGAAAGGAGCGCCGGCACAATTTTCTCGTGGCATTTCTTTTGAACTGTTGGCGCAAAGTCGGTACACATTTGGCCCAACGCATTGCAAGCCGCATAACGAACTCGAGGATGCTGTAACAGAGCAATTTTTTATAAATTTGTAAAGCATACAAAAATAATAAAAAATATAACTTGACAAATTTGTAAGTAAAAAAGCGAGAAGGTTGAAAATTTCGCCAAAATAAGAGCTGCGGGTTTTAAAACACCGTCGCGCCGCGTTAAGAGGCTATGCCTTATAGTCTGCATAAAATTAAAAAAATATATACCGGGTCAGTAACGCTCGGCAACACCATTTCGTTGACAATATTTTGAATGATCGGCTCCATTTGGCGTTTGCAGCCCTCGCCGATCGTCGACAGCGCCATAATCGCGGCATGACGATACTTCCAGTCCTCGTTCTTCAGCAACTCCTGCACAAAGTGAAGCGTATGCGTGAGAATGGCCTTACCGCCCAACGCGCACGAAATTCGGTCGAGCGACGTCTCGCCGATGCCCGAATTCTCCTCTTCGATTTCGTCATCGGCATTGTCCATCGCCAGCCATTCGCTAATGTCCTCGTCCAATTCCGTCATCAGTTGAAGACATTGTTCAACTAAAAAATGTTGTTCAATGTAGAAATGTCAAAAAATGAGTAATTCTTTCAAACCAACCTAAAAACACTCAATATAATACAACCAAACGCCTGATATTAAAATTTTCAATTGAATTCGACATTTTTGTGAAAAAATAACAAATTTAAAAAATCAATTAAAAGCGTACTAAGTGTTGGCAAAAAGTTGCCGGCCCGTTTCCGAATAACATTCGGCGCACTTTCGCACAACGACACCATAACCTCGAGGCCGCTGTGACGGTAGGACTCGTCCTTGTCGGGGTTTGCCACCGTACTCAGACATAGCGTAAAAATCTCGTTGAGATGCGGCGTTAGCGTTTTGGGAACACTCGTGGCCAAATCGCTGAGACACTGTAGCGGCACATCGTCATCGTCCTCCGTCGCCACCACGTGTTGGCACACCTAATATTTGCAAAAATTCTTAAAAATGCCGAAAAAGAGAGGTTATACTAAACGAGAAATGTGATAACCAAAAAATGAAGGAAGCGGGCGATTGGCACATAGAACGAAAAATCCTTTCCTTCCCCCAAACCAAAAAAATATTTGCTCTGAAAGTTTCCCGGCTATCTACCATACTGAGGCAATAGAGAGTAGGACCCATGACCCCCCTTGTACACATACGTAATCATGACAGTGAAAAGCTCATTTTCAATTGTTTCGAATCATTTTAATCAAAATGTTTTCCTTCAAAAAATTGTAATAGCTTCACTTGTTTTGGACACTTTGCGAAATGTTTTTGAAAATAATAATTATACACAAACCTGAATAACAGCGGGCACTAGCTCGGACAACGAGCGCACAATCTTGTCATCCTCCTCATTGTCGCACACAAACGCGACGTAGGCGCGCACGGCCGCCGTCCTCACCGAGCTATTCGCACCGTACAACAACGAGGATTGAAACATTTGCTAGAAATTCAGATATTTTATTAAAAATTAAATAAATTTTCACGCAAAATTCCATTTCATACCTCTATGCTACCAAAAAATGTATTCAAAGATTTGGCAAATGTTACAAAAAAATTTTTTACCTTGATTCCGTTCATGTAGCGTTGCTGGTCGGAGCCGAAAATGTTGGGAACATTCCTAGAAGAAAACTCATAAACATTTGTGGATAAAAAATGAATAATTTTTTCTCACTCAATCAGCGCCATTCCGGTCTCGCGAAACTCCGCATTGTCCGAGCCGGCGCAAGTCTCCAAAAACTGAAGAACGCCCGTCCACTCCTGCTTGCCCGTGTCATCGTCTAAAGTCGTCACAAATTGTCTGCAGTTCAAATAATTTTTTTAACCAATAAAAAATCAAAATTATAAATCGAGCAACTACACGCTCCAAAGAGTTTCTTCATTCATATTCTACACATCACCAAGTTACAAACTCAACGTAGTAGGTAGAGCACAAAGCAGGTTTAACCTCCACCAATGTTTCCATATTTTTCCCGCAATTTTATTTGAATGGCCGCCATTTAAGCGTGACTGGCTTTAAAGTGGTGCAAATGGGCCTGTCCAAAGGCGTGCTAACGGGAGCTATCAAAAATTTCAACGAATCTCTCTCCTCATTCTGCGTCCAGGCAGGTCAATCGCACCACTTTACAGCCATTACTCACTTTTAAATGGCGGTCATCCAAATAAAAATGAATAAAAATGCAAAGTTTAAAAATGATAACACTGACCTACTATAATGGTAACACTGTTCCCCATCGCCAAAAACATTTTATTCAATTCGAAAAAGTACTTATTATCATGTTACAAACCAGGTAGGGCGACTTTTTGCAACTTTTTATATACCAATCGAAGAGCATCAAAAACTGAGTCGAATGACATCAATCTCAACTCTAAGAAATTTATGCGCACTGAGTTATGGGTCGTCAACTTTCCAAAAAAACCATAGGGGGGGGGGCCAAGTTCTGATTTAATCGAAATAGTTTCAGAATATGAATTATTGAAAAAAAAATCAGATTGTTTGGCGACTAAATGCAACAAGACCTTTCTCTGCTTCTTTTCCGTGTCCGATTCAATTTTTGATCTCAAAAACCTTTGGCAATTCAATTTTTGTCACAAATACTCTTGGCATAAAGACGTTTTGTCCGCGTTTATTGTGCGCATTCGTTGTTGAGAATTGAGAAGTCAGACACAAACCAACCATTAGTCTTCTCAATTCTTGACGCTACTGAGGTAATTCTTTGCTAGCTA
>SAUE01000133.1:200454-211464 GCA_009724625.1 Deladenus siricidicola | reverse complement strand
TGAGTTGCGGCTGCTGTATTCGCCGTCGAAAATGGTCCGCCTGTATTCGTAGACGATACTCCTCCAAACAATGGCTTCGAAGTCGGCGCAGAGCTAGTCAGAGCAGACGCAGTACCGCCAAAAGTAGGCAAAGCAGACGTAGTAACGCCAAAAGCAGGCTGAGTTGTGGCTGCTGTATTCGTCGTCGAAAAAGGCCCACCTGCATTCGCAGCCGGTGCTACTCCAAACAACGGGTTCGAAGTCGGCGCAGAGCTAGTCAGAGCAGATGCAGTACCGCCAAAAGTAGGCAAAGCAGACGTAGTAACGCCAAAAGCAGGCTGCGTTGTGGCTGCTGTATTCGTCGTCGAAAATGGTCCAACCGTAGTCGATGCTGCTCCAAACAGCGGCTTCGAGGGCGGTGTAGAGCTGGCCAGAGCAGACGCAGTACCACCAAATGTAGGCAACGCAAACGTAGTACCGCCAAAAGCAGGCTGCGTTGTGGCTGCTGTATTCGTCGTCGAAAAAGGCCCACCTGCATTCGCAGCCGGTGCTACTCCAAACAGCGGCTTCGAAGTCGGTGTAGACGCATTTCCGCCAAAAACAGGCAAACTAGATGCAGTACTGCCAAAAGCAAGCTGAGTTGTGGCTGCGGTAGTCGTCGGAGTACCAAATGAACCTCCTGAGCCAAATTGGAACATCGTAAAATTAACTAAATTAAAAAAAATAAAAGCGCTTTAATTATCAAAAATTGAACTAAAACCATACTAAAAAATAAAGAATCACGCAAATAAGAACGAAACTTGGTATAAAATTCTCCAATGCGCCAAAAATTGATAAAATATGTGCAAAAATAAATAATAGCGGTATTCAAACGCAGTAAAAATTTCAAATCGAAGAAAATATGCCAAATAATTTATTAAAACGATTTAAAGAAAACCCGTTAAAATTATTCAAAAAACCAAAACAAAGCGTATAGAAAATTAATCATAAATTTGAAAACTTCACGTCTACGTCAGCCTTTGAACATTCGAAAACTTCTTTGACAGAGTCCTTAAGCTGTCCATTTTTGTTCGAAGCAAACGCCGCAATTCTCGTGTAAATATTTTTCTCGAGTGGAAAAGAGTCCTTAATAGATTCCAGAATCGGCCTAAATAAAACTCAATTATCAATAAATTTATTTTATATCAATGAAAAAGCAATTTTCATAAATAAATAAAAAATAATACCATCAATTTTTACCAAATAAATGTTAATACAAAAAATGTAATACAACAAATTTTATATTCGTCTTTACAGTAAAATTATATTTGTGACACTTACAGTGATCTCTCAACAAGATCGCCTGGTGGAGAAACAATTTGGAGAAGTCTGTCGCGTTGTACATCGGGAAACGGCTCGTTGGGATGCATTGCTTTTTGACGAAGAAGTTGGCATTGATGTTGGTGCTTGGGATTTAAAATATCTCTACAGCGCATCCTTTCGTTTGCACTAAAACATTAAGATTAAATTATTCTTAAAATTGCATAAATCGAAAAATTTATTATATCAAAAAATCCAAAAGTTACACTATTAATAATAAGTATTACAAAATAAAAGCAATTGCATCAAAAAAAACATTAAAAATTGCATACCCACTGGGATCTGCCAACAACATCGAACTGATGTACTCGTCAACGACATCCAGTTGATATTCTAAAACAAGACGTGCTTAAATATTGAATTCTTTTCAACATTCTTTTAACCAAAATGCATTTTAAATTGTAATTAATATTTACCCGTAGGCACCGTTCCAATTTTCTCAATAGACGGAAATTCATAATTCCTAAGATCTTCATTGAACGGCATTGTGTAGTGAATCAAAACCTAGAAGAATGAAATAGACCCACAGTAAAACATATTAAGAATTCAGAAAAAATTACCGGTAAATTGGATTTCTTTGAAATTTTCGGAACAAGGCAAGACACTCGCGGATTGGAGTTGACGTTGTACGCATAACGGCACAGCGCGACTACGTCCAAGTCCAGCATCGCGTCCACCAATGCGGACATTGAGCGCAAGGCTGCCTAAACCTCAACTTTGAAAACAAAAAATTAAAATATACATAAATACACAAAAATAGCATAAATAAATAATAAAATCGTGCAAAAGTTTCAAATAAAAAAATCGTTTCCCAATTTCTAATAGAAAATAACGAATAATGGGAAAAAAACCAACTTCATCCTTTGCTGCCGGCAGAAAATATCGAGCATTGCTCAGCAAAAATTGCGGCAAAATCTGAACTTTTTGAAACTTGCATTTTGTAAGAAACAATAAACACAAAAATATGTACATACGTTTTCTATTTTTGTGAACTGAAGAAGCTGAAGTTGTTTGCCCTCTTTCGGATATTCCAATAAAGATCGCTCTGCCTCGCCAAATGGTATCAGACTTTGGCCGTAACGATATCCTACAAATACACTTGAAATATCTTTAAAATTTGAAAAAAATATAAAAAAAGCCATAAATCAATAATTTTACCTCTAATAATATCGCTTTTGCTAACAACTTTTCCAGACGGAAGCGAGTAGTTAGCGAAATTTCTGAAAGCATCATCGCTGATATTATCCAAATCCGAAAATTTCACGTGAGCACCACCGTCCTCGGCGTCCCCAGACGTTTCGTATCGACGAATTTTTTTTAGCTAAAATTTGATACGGTTAAGCCAGTAATTTTCGATGGTATTAGACAAAAAATTTCACTTTCACATTTCAATTATATAATTTTGAGGCCTAAAAAAACAAAAAATCCTACCGGTACCGGAGCACCTTCCTTCACATCCGCAACGCTCGAAGTGGACGCGACGGGATTGAAGGAGAATTTCATCGAGGTTTCCGAATTCTTTATGTACATTTGCATTTTAATCGAAAAGCCTTCGCCCAATTCCAGCGTAAATGGCTGACCCCTGGGCTGCGTCTGTTTAGGCACAAAAAATTTCAGCTGAGATAGCCCTTCCCTAAAAATAATATTAAAAGCTTTCAATTTTTACAGCGCTCAAGACATCACCAAAACTTTTTCAATAAGAATTTATAATAATAGATAGAAAAATGTACCCAAAGCTAAACGCGCATCCACTTACTTCGACAAGCAAGGTCTTGATAAACTCGAATCCAATTTTTTGCGCCAAATTTTTAGGCTCGGACGCAAAGTCAGGACCGCTAAACAAATGTTCGAAACATTTTTAATATAGTCAAAATTTTTATTTTTTACGCGTCTAGTACAGCTGAAATAGTCCCTGCACGACTTTTGGCATTTTTTTTAGTTGACAATTTGCGACTTTTTTGATTTATTTTGCGGAATTTGTCTGCAAATTAACTTAAATTTGCAAATTAAATTTCTGAAATTCATTCAAAACAAAATGCCAATCATTCTGCTTAGGATATTTTTGTTCAAATTTCGACCCACTACACGCGTAAAAAAATAAAAATTCGACTATAAACAGCAAAATTACAATTTTCCAAAAAAAAACAAAGCAGAGTCAAACAAAAAATAAGTCAAAAATTTTCTTTTAAATATTTTACAAAAAAATTTCTTTTCAATAAAAAATTTTTCAAAATAAATGTAAAAAACGCAAAAATGAATTTGAAAACACACATGACCATAAGCTGTGCGTTAAGCGCCTTAAAACCGGCCGCCAAAGGTGCCATGAGCTCCTTTAAAGCGTTCTCGTCCTCGACGCCAGCAAAATTGCTGATTATGGTCACCGTCTTTGCGGTCAATTTTTTCGCGTCACAACTTTCGGCATGAGCCTTCAACGAATCCAGTCCCACAAGCAGCGCCGACGCGACTAAAAAAATCACTAAAAAATTACCAAAATTCTTGAATTTTTTAATAAAACAGCTTCAAAAAACAATTGGTAAGCAATAACACTTAAAAATTATGAACTAACAAAAGGTTTATTTAATCAAAAGAGATCATTACTCTAACACCATCAGTGGCATAGTTCGGAATGAAGGAGGGAAAAAACATAGAAATTTTATATTTAATTTTGCGAATCAGGGCATTAAATTTACTTTAAAAATTCCAAAAAAATCTCCAGGGCATGGCTCGATCCACTTCCAATCGACACTTCCAAAAACGCCACTGCCTAAGATATTTCTTATCCCAAAGATAAAAATCATACAATCGCCTGAACATTTGGGATTAGTGGTGATTTCTCGTTCCAGTGTTTTCAGCCAATCAATCTTCGCCGTTTCGTATTCATCGTTATAGATGTAAATATTCGAAAAGTCCGGAATTAATTCATTTCTCGTCGCTTCATGTCCGAAAAAAATCAATGAAAATTCGTCTGTGGATTCGGTAAAAATCTAAAGCAATAAAGAGCATGAAAACCTGCTTAATTACTCAAAAAGTAACTTTTACGTGCTTAGTCCATTAAGGTTTTCAAATCATTTTTTGATTTATTTTTGGCAAAATTATTGCTAAAAATCGATTTGTTTTCTTCTTAAATTGTTGTTCTATTGCTAAAAATTGGAAAAAATGTGGAAAAAATGTCAATTATGCGCTACACGAAGCGCATAATCTACAATAACAGGAATAAATAAAACCCCCAGAGTAACCAGTCTTTTCTGACCAATTTTTTTAAATCGAATAACAAAATAAACAAAATTGCAAACCTTTCTTGACAAAACCCAGTCAAGAAGCTGCACAGAGGCCGACAAATCGGTTTGCTCGCTTTCGCACAATCGCTCAGCCGAATTGGAGCCAACGTCCAAGAGGACAACAAATGCTTCGTGAGGCTTAGACGCTTTGCCGCGTTCCGCACCGCCATTGGGCAATCCTCGGCTCATATCCTAAAAATAAAGCGCAATTTCATTTAAACTTCTTCACGTTAAAATGAATTCACTTTGACATTTCAATTTAGACCGTTTTTCGGTTATTTCTCAAGAAATATTTAACTGAAATGAAAATACGGCACCCTACGGTATATACCAAACCAATACGCCCCCTTCCAAATCGAAATTTTTTCGTGTAAACCTTTACGTTACACAGGGCCCAGCCGAAATCTTCGCGTAACACAGTAATTTTGCCGTTTTTATTGCATTTTTACTTGGTAATTTTCTACGTAATACGTAAGCCGGGCTTCAACCGATTTGTCTGCCTCACAAACTGATTTGTCTGCCGATTGCTTACTAAGCCTCCCCCTGCACCACGAATGTGCGTAAATACGAATTACGAAATTACGGGGTTTTTAGCCTCGTAATTTCGAATTACGAGAAAGTGCTCGTAATTACGAGTTCTTGGTGTAGGTATTTTGGACTTTGTTGAGAAAAATTTCATTCAACAATTTCAAAAAAATGGCAATTTTCGAATAATTTTAATCAAAATCTTTCAAAATTTTGTCTAACGGTGTTTTTTTTCTTTATATTTTTTATACTTTTTAGTATATCCAGTGTTTCCAAATTTTGGCTAAAGTTAAATTTCGACTTTCCCGCGCTTTTTTCTATCGCAAACAACACTCCGATATTTGGGTTTTGAGCATTTTTGATTACACAGATCGACGTAATTTTTAATGGGCTATCCGCTGACATATCGATTGCCCTCATTGATCGGATACTCGGGCAATCCAGAAAAGCGCGGGAAAGTCGAAATTTAATTTTAGCCAAAATTTGGAAACACTGATTACATCAAAGAAAAAATTATAAAATATTGTAAAAATTTTTTGATGGTAAATTACGAAAATTACGAATTACGGGATTTTTAGCCTCGTAATTACGAATTACGAAAATCATTCTTACAATTACGCACATCACTGCCCTGCACCGCGCTGCACTAATTTCAAAACCGAAAGATGGAAAATGTAAATTTGAAATTTCAAAGAAAAATTTTCAAATTTGTCATCTTGACAATAAATAAAATTTTTGGCGGGAAAATTTGCATTTAAAATGTAGAAAAAAGTTCTTTTACGTAACTGGGTCCCGGACATTTCAAGGAGGATCATCGCCTTGCTCTATATGTTTTGCTTATTTTTTCTCGGGAGATCTTCAAGTTTCACGTTATAAGAATAAGCGGTGGTATGTTAACGATTACCATAACTATACGGTTACCATAGTAATGGTTTTGATTTTATAAACCGTTTTCTTAATAATTTATCAAACGAAAATAGAAAACTAGTCATATTTATTAATTTATTTTCTCTTTTTCAATATGCTTATTTAATATTTGTGATATTTTAGGATTGGATCATGAATTCACAACATGCTTTGTAAGTTTTATAATGCTAAGTAATTTTATTCTAAAAATTTCTTATTATCTTCTAATTTTCCTTTTTTTGCGGTGGTTTACTCTAAATTTAGGGTTTTATGAGTTAATTATGATCATTCTGGTCATATATGCACGCACTTCACTCACCTTTAAATTGAAATTTTGCTTGTAGTAACTCCGAAAATTTCGCGATAACTCTGAAAATCCAAAAAATTCCCTATATTTTCTCCGTTTTATTGCGCCCATTTTTAGTGTTTATTTTTTATGTAATTTTCCGCGCCATGATCCCTCCCCCCCCATTCCACGAAGAAGAGTAGAAGCAGTCATCATTTTTGTCTTTGTAAAACCATTACGTTTTCTTGAATGTTTCTAGTTTTAGATCAGATAAAATAACGCCTTTTTTGAAGGACGTCGTCGCTGACGAACGAATCGTCAAAGCGGCAGAGGACTTCCTGAAAACGATTCGCTCCAATAGGGTACGAAAAAGTTTTATGAAATGTAAAAAAGCTAGGATGTATGAAAACAACTAGGAAATGGTTTTAAGAAATTTATTCAAAGCATTCCTCTGAAAATATTCATTTTGTGGAACCAAAATGTGATAATATTTTACGTTATTTTGATATTTTTTTGCTTACTATATCGAAAACCCCACGGAAAATGGATTTTTTAAAATTAACATTTTATTGGAGCTATTTGTTTACGTTTTGAATGTTTTTCAGTACATTTTCAGTATATTTCGGCTAAATTTTTTGCATTACTTTACGTTCAGAATTTTTTAGATAAAAGCAAAGTCGATATACTACGTGGAGCGGAAGCAATTGCCGCGTGCGCTACGAAAAGTATTCCAACGATATGCGATCGAGAAACAGTTGGACGAGATTCCAAGCCAAGCGGAAATTCGGGTTATTTTTTGCTCATTTTTTGTGGAATTTTCGAATTTATTTTTTTGAGTTAGGCAAAGTGAAGGGATGGGCAAAGTGAAAGTTGTTTGCGTACGGTCGAAATTTTCTAATGTTTCACTTTTCGGCTCCCAGTCGCCATGGGACAAAAATGTGTTTGAAACGCTTTCAACTATGTTCGATATATCACTTCCCTAAAAACTTTTTTTTGATAAAAACGCAATTGCGACATTTAAAAATATGAAGAAAAGTTACTCTTGGGTATATCACTTTCAAAAATTTTTGTTTTGGGTTTCGGTGAGCTCCGTGCTGCAGGATGGGTTGTGTGTGAATGATTTATGTCCTCTTGCCGTGGTATGCTATGAATACTTTTTTATAGGAGTTTATGTTTTTGCTGGAAACCTCGCCAAAAATAGAAATTGTGGACGAAGTGGCGAAAATGATCACCTATCAAAATTTTGTGGTAATTCTTTTGATTTATTTTTTTAACTTTTTATTACAAATTAAGGGTGGAAATTGTAGGAAATTCTCAATGATTCGCCGGCGAAAGTTCGAAAAATGATTCCCGCAGCGCTGTTGTTTGGCGAATTCGTCAGCTATCTGGATGAGTTCGGTCGGCTGAACACGGCCGTAATTCTCCAATTTCTTTCGCTGAAGTGCAACATTCTCCAATATCGTGCGACGTTGGCGCTGAACGACGAAGACTGCTCCGGCTATGTGAATAGACAGGTAAATGACTTTTTAAAATGGAATTTGTAAATATTTTCAATTACGTTTAATACTGTATTGCTTGTTGAATAACTTTTATTTTTATTAATATTGAATAAAAAAATTATTGTGAATAATTTTTTTACGATGTCTAAATTATTTTTTTTTGTAAATAATTTTTTTACAGTTGTCTTTTTTATTCCCTAAACGAACTTTTTGTGTGCTGTCTTTATATTTTCATTTAGCAAATGTTGGACTTTTTGGAGCACGAAGTATTCTCTGCAATTGACGCAATCAAGGAGCTAGACGTATGTTTCTTCCCCTACTCAACTATTTTCTTAATTTAAGCATATAATCTAATTGGCGTAAGGCAATATAATTGTTTTTCGCTTTGCTCACAGGACTCGTTTCGATCGCACTATGTGAAGACGGTATTGGCGATGTTTTTCTTCTTTTTGGACCACAAAAACTTTGGTAGACTGCGAATTGCGGACGTCGTCATCAGCGGTTTCCTCGAGAACACATTCACCCTGCAAAACACTTTTGGCGACGAGGAGAACTGTAGCCTCTACGATAATTGGTGTTTAACTTAAAAATATTTTTTAATTACTCTTAAAATGGTAGTTTTAATTTAATCTTATCAATTCTTGTGATTCTCTATATTGTTTTAAGGGGAAACGGTGATATATTTTCAAAAATTTTTAATGATTTATTTTACTAATTTCTGACAATGACACTCTGATTTCTGGCTAATAGTTGGTAAAGGGTAGATATAAAAAATAAAGTACCATTTTGTCTATAAATATTTGTGGTGTTATAAATGGAAATATTTTTAATTTTTTTTATCGAGAAAAATGTATTGAAAATGTTGAATTTGAGGTTTTCGCCGGAAAAGACGCAAGAGCTCTTTTCCACCTTTCAAATGCTCGACGAAAACAAGAAAGGCCATCTCACCAAGGAGGATTTCTCGAAAATCAGTGATGGTGCCTTCACGCCCGCCTTTGTCGATCGTCTCTTCGAAGTGCACGTGTCGAAGAAGGGACGAGAAATGAGTTATGACGAGTTCATTATCTTCCAAATCGCTCAGGAACATTTGGCTGTGAGTTTTTTTGGTCATTCAAGAAAAAAAGATATATATTTTTTGAAGTAACTTCTTCATTTATTTTTAATCACATGAACATTTTCTTTATTTTAGCCATATAAAAGGTTGAGGATGTGGGTACTACATATTTTTAGTGTACAAAATTAGCAACTTTACTAATTTAACCGAAAAAATGGCTGTTGTGCTATTTGTTGTCTGCTCTTGGTCTACGGCTTCACTAACTTAACGGGAAAAGTGGTTGCTTAAGAGGCTTACTTAGGGAGGGAAAGGGGGCCTTTTCTCGATTGAGATTTTCTCTCTAACATTAAAGCATACGGTATTGGAAGCATAGCTGACAGACCCCCCCCCCCTTGGGGGGGGGGCGGACCCGCATTACGCAGAGATTTGGCAGGGGGCCGAAAATTTTCGGGGGGTGGAAAGAAAAAAATGAAAAATTTTGCGGGCTCCGCAGGGGCCCGCAAAAATTGGAAAATGTAAAAAAAAGCCAAAAATTCAACAATTTTTTACTATTTTTGACAATTTTCAAAAAAATTGCAGCCCCCCATCGAAAATCGTTTTTATAATTGAGATATGTATTTTTAAATTTTTTACTTTTAGCACCCGGCCGCCATCAAGTACTTCTTCAAGATTTTGGATGTAAATGAGGACGGATTTCTCACGTTGTTCGAGTTGAATTACTTCTACAACGACTTGAAAAATGCGTATTGCAATTTTGCGGCGGACGCCGATGCGATGCCGGAGTTTAACGATTTCACCGATTCGCTTTTCGATATGGCTCAACCGAGCACTACACAAAGGTATATTTTTTGAATAAACTATTTATGTATAAAAATTGAGAAATACATAAATCTGCGCAATCAGTAGTCCGCAATTAGTTGTGCTATTATGGTTTTTTTATTTATCTTGCAGTAAATTTTGCGGGGTGGGGTTTTCTACTTAAAACGGTCTTATGCGATAATTTTGTTCGATAATTTTTTTTGTGAATTTTCGCTTTTTGCGCGATGATCTTTGTTGTTGATATTTGCTGATTTTTCACTTTGAACTATTTCTGATGGGCTCGGAAAACCATGCTTTTTAGAGGTGAAAATTTCTTATCCCGCAAACAAAATCATTCCCCACCTAGATATGCTGTCTATTTATAAAACTTGAGAAATAAATCTACATTTTGTTTTTTGTTCTTTTTTGAATTTTTATTTTTTTAGTAATGTTTAACAATTTCGAATATATTTTCGATAAGACTCGCAAAATAAATGTACAGTATTTGTTGATTTTTGAATTTCTAAATTTGTTTAAACAATATTCAGCTCGATTTTTATTAATTTTTTTATATTAAATTTTTTGTAGACTTTCATTCGAGGATTTAATCAAGTGCAAGCAAGGTCACGACTTCATATTGGTCCTCATTAATCACGTTGAATTCTCGCGCTTCGAGAACAAGGAGAGCGAAAATGGCGAGGATGACAACGACCTGGACTCGATAATGCCATCCGCCGACGCGGACGACGTGGAGAGGGCGGACGAGGGAATTTCAAGTCGAGAGAGCGAAATCCTCGAGCCAATCACCGAGGAGGTGGAGTTGAGTAAGTTTTATGGTCTCGAGAAAGGTCTAGTACTGTTGTTTAGACGCGTGGTATTGCTTATATATTTTTTCGTTATTTTATACGAAATTTTATTTTTGGCCAAGAGCAAAACTTTAATAAAGTTTTCAGACTGCCATTTATTTTTATAAATTGTTGTACAGTAGCACCGAAAAAATTGATTGATTTTTTTGCAGTCTTTCAATGTGCCTTTTCCAAGGAAAATGTAAAAAAATCCATGGCTGTGCGTTTGTGCGAAAATGGCCAAATATGCAAATTTCTCATGTTCATTAGCCTTGCGTTCAGATTTTTTTCGTTTATCATTGCATAAATATATATATATATATATATATATATATATATNTTCCATTCAATCGCCAACGTCTCTATTTTTTGCGTTCATTAAGGTAGTGATGAAGGGGATGGTGAAAAAAAAAAAAAGTAAGAGCGAAGCGAAATGTGCCATTTTTATTCGTCTTTTTCACAATTACAAGTTGACAGCGGC
>SAUE01000133.1:148688-174719 GCA_009724625.1 Deladenus siricidicola | reverse complement strand
ATTTACGTGACATTTTTGTTCACAAAATTTCGTGGCGATCGCCACGAAATTTTGTGAACAAAAATGTCACGTAAATTGAATGGGAAAAAAGTGAAGAGGAGGATTATCCCTTCAAAACCCATTCCCAATCACCTGAACTAAATATATGTATAGCATCGGTCCGAATAAAAATCTCTGAAAGTTTTCTACCAAAATCTTAATAATTGACGTGATGCGCACGGATTAGGGGGAAAATGGCCTTGAATTTATAAGAAGATCAAACCGCGTCACCATCGTCAACTGCTTTGCGCTTACCGGCAGAGATCGATTACCGGCTTAGGCGAGAATGGGTTTGGTGAGGAGGAGAGAATGTTTCAATTACTTTTTAGGTGAAAAAACAAATAGAAAAAAACTGAAAAAAGGGGGAACGTGGGTGTATTGTGTATTTTTGTGTAAAAAGGGAACCAAAACTTTTCTCCTCTGTTGTTAGTATTATACATATGTGTAAGGACATATGTAAGGGCAGTTCGAACAAATAAAAAAAACTTTGAAATTCCGAATTGAAAGAATATTTTGTCGAAAATAGAAAATTATATGTACGGTCAAAAAAACCATTTTTTTGGTAGCTAGTAAAAAAATCGAAAATGGCCACAACTCCGAAAATCGAAAGAAAAAACGCCGAACATCGAAAACATTTTTACTAAGATTTCTCAAAAAACAATTTTGAGAAAAACCCCAAAAAGCAAAGCTGATTCTAGAAGCATTAGTGCAATAATTAAAAAAAAACAATAAATTTATTCAACAAAAATATGAGCACGCAATACGGTTTTATAGCAATAGAATGATAAAAAAAAATTCGAGAAGCTACTTTTGTTATTTTCTCATTTCAAAAAAAAAAATCAAAAAATAGACCAAAAGATGAGTCATCACTTTTTCGTTTCGTTTATGCATTTTGGGGGGGTTTGACGAGTCAGTCTCAAAATAAAACATTTTGAAATATGAATTTAAAAGATGAATAAAAAAATCGAATCGAATTGCTATGGTAAAAAGGAGAATGCGTGAAAATCGCATAAACAATAATAACTAAAAAATCTTCAAATCATGAATAAAAATAAACTTTTATATTTCATACTTTTACCGAATTTGTGCGTGAATTCGCTTGAGAGGCTTGACAATTTTGACGCATAACTCAATGAAAAAGTAAACACAAACGTGAAAAGAGGGGAGGAAAAAGTCACCTTTTTTTGTTTATTTTGTATTTTTGTGAGAATAGAAAAAATCGACAATTTTTTTCTTGTAAAAAGACATTCAAAATAAACTCTTCACAAAATGTCACAACTCGCTTTTACACAAAGTTTACAAATTTTTTCGATATTTTTTTACAATTACATTTGATTCTTAAATCACGTCAATTTCTTTAAAACTTTTAGGAATTTATGGATTTCAGACATTTTCACGTCAATTTTTCATTTTTAGGAATTCTAGAAAAAAATCATTCAAATTTCAAATGAAAGTGACTCACAAAACACGATTTTTTATCCCGAATCTTTAACATTCACACAAAAAATGAAGCAATAATTTGGTGCAAAAAACGTTAATTTTTAGCAAAGTATAAACGATGAGTAAGTATATTTATTCGAAGAAAAATAAGAAAAAATACACACAAAATCAGAGCAATTCCAAACAGAACAAAAAAAGAAATCTACCCACCAACTACAACGTACTTTCCCTGTCGTGCATCGATTTGCTGCTGCTGGGACTGTTGGTGGCGGGCTCCGGGGCGAGGCGGCCGTCCTGATAGCCCACTTCTTTCGCAATAAACTAAACTTGAAAACATTATATAAAACTTTTAAAAAATTCTCCTCGGCCATGCATAAATTAACAGTACTTTCTCCCACCCTTGCCAATAAAAGGCTAAAAAATTATCCGATCAATGATATGCATTTGATCAATACACCTGTTCAGAGGCGTAGCCAGGGGCAGGTGTGCCCCCCCCCCAAATGAAAATGAAGTAAATTTTTTCACTTTTTTCAGTAATAGAAAACATTTTTGGTTTTGCCCCCCCCCCGAAATTTTTTTTGGTCTTGGGCAATCTCATTTTTTTCTGGCTGCGCCTCTGTCCACCACAATAGCTCGGAAAATATTTTCAAAAAATCCCACCACGATCCTTTTGTGATGAGATTTTTAAAAATAAACCAATAAAATGGCTTCTAGACACAATACCTTGAGGACGTGTTTGCGCTCATCCGTCTTTTCGCCGTCATCCATTTTGCATTTCTCCAGCCGAAAAGCGTCCTCTCTCTCCGTTCGCTTGTGGCGTTTGTAGACGACGTAGAACGACGTCAGTCCCACCGCGAGAATCGAGCCCAACACCGCGTACACCACAAACGCTTCCAGCGAGAACGGCGAAATGTGACTGTGGTGTGGCGCTACCGTCGTAGTCTGCACAAAAAATTAATGACAAAAATGCTTCTTCGAGCTTTCTTCTCATTTTTGCGTGGTTTTCTGTCCAAAGGAACAATAATACATTGAAAAAATAATCCCTCTTAAGTAAATTTTTTTTACGAAAAACAATTCAAAAATTTTGAGTTTTGTTTGAGTTTAAAATTGCCGACCGTTGAGAGTGTGCCTTCGTCGTCGAAGCTGCGGTCCTCGATGCGCTCAATCGTCGGCGGGCCGTTGAGAGGTATCGGCAGCACCAAGTCGATAAGTCGGTTCTATAATTTTTTCAATTTGATTCGTAAGCATTGGGCGAAAAAACTTTGCAATATTTCGAGTAAAAAAAAGGTGATATAAACAACAATGCAAGCGTGATACATTTGTCTCGAAGTTTTCTATGAATATGTGCCAGAGGTTCTTGGTGGCGTAAGCCTCACAAGCCGGTGGGGCTTTCTGGAACGCGGATTTGTTGTCCAGGTTGTTCAGCAAGCTATTCCGCCACGTTCGGTAGATTTTCTTCTCTCGGATGCTTAAATTCTGCTTGAATTCCATACGCTCGTAGAGAACGTAGTGAATCCCCGTATTCTCCTAAAAAATGAGAAAAATTTAGTTTTCACAACAACATGAACGAAAATTGTTGAATTCATAAACTTTTGAACAAAAATTTCTTAAAGAATTACTAGAAACAATACTAGATGAAATCACCGATTTTTGGCTTAAAATCGGTAAAAATTTAACTTTCTGTTATAAAAATTAAGCCAAATGTGCTAAGAAGGCACAAAAACATTGGATATCGCAAAACATGGAAAAAACTTACAACAATAGTGCAATAAGGAGGCGGAATACCACCACCCTTTGTGGAATTCGACTCTACGACAGACTTTAAAGTTCCTCCTAGCAATAACATCAAGAATAAGGAGGCCAACATCCTTTAAAGTGTTATTATTAGAAAATGCGGCTAACTAACTACAGCGAAAACAGGGTAAAAATCGCCCCGGGGAGGGCGGTTTGCCTGAGAGATGGAGACCAAAAGTCTGATGCTATATTCCCAGTGCTCGTCGATTAACGCAAATAATCAGTGTTTCTGGCTCAAAATTTGTTAAAATAGTAGTAGTATTTTGGAATGGGAGTGGCAACCAAATAGCACATTGATGGATAGCCATCACAAATCAAATCATCTCCTACCTAAACCACATTTTAACACAAAAAAATTTCTAAGTAAACCAACCAAGTAAGAATTTTTCGAGGTTTTTTTTGCAGAAAATTTCATTAAATCGATGCAGAACGCCACGCCAAAATGCCGCAATTTTGAATTAAGTTTCGAAAATTGCGGAAAACACAAGATGACTAAAGTGAACAAAAAATGTTAATTTGGGGCGCCGTGTTCGTAAAATTCGTCAAAAAAATACGATTCGCCAATCTTTCCGTCTTTTTTCTATTTCATTTTTAGGCGAGAAAAGCCTTCGATAATTATTGGCATAAAAATTATGCGACTGTATCGTGTATAAAAGCAGTACGAGAAAGGGAGCAGCTCACTCCACTCACTGGATCTTCTTGTTGCTGGTTAGTTCGTAGTTTCGTCTTTTTTACACGCGAGCTTCTCCGAACAACAATGGCTGATAAGAGCGCTTACGTGCCCGTGGACGCCGGCGGTGGTGCGGCCGGAAACAAGGGAGATCTCGATATCGACATTGACAGCGATTTCTTCGGGAGCGGAAACAAGCCGGCATCGCCTGCTCCCGCAGCGCCTGCTCCGGCGGCGCCCGCTCCTCCTCCGGCTCCAGTTCCTGCTCCAACGCCTGTGGCAAAGGTCGGTTTTTGGTTATTTTCTAAAGGTCCGCGTGATTCCTGTCCACTAAGAAATTTCTTATGGGCAATTCTCTAGAAAATAGTCGATGCGCTTTCCGTTGTTTATCCCCTTGGGCATGTTGATTGAATTTGAATAATGGTCTTAAATTTTGTTTGTAGAGGGTTTTCGTTAATTCCTAACCTCAAGGATTCTTCGGCCTACGAGGGGCCACTACCGCGTTGTTGGGGAGATTTTTTGCGGGTTTTTTCAGAATCAATGCTGAAAACCTGTTAAAATGTGTAACGAACATTGTCGTAAATTTTCAGACGAATTCATCAACTCACACTTCGGTGGGCGCGGCTTCGACATCGCCAAAGCCCTCTGCGTCCACTGGTACTGGCAAGAAAATAGAGTACCAGAAGCCGAAGAAGTACGAGAAAGTGGTCGCTACTAAGCGAAAATAAAACTAAAAGAAGCTGGATTGCCTCCGAATGAATATAAAAAGCTGTTCTGTGTGTAATAAATTGAATGAAATGTAAAATTGAATAAAATATTGGCCATCTCTAATTGTTTAATTTTAAAAACCAGCCGTATACTTTCTTTTTTCAATCAGCAATATCAGCTCTAAAGCAGCAGTAAAGTACTGTACACGTTTGAAGGGAATTCACCTTTTTGACTTTTTTGGCAGGGTCGTAGTCATGCCGGCACATCCTCCCAAATTTCGCCCCATTTTTATCGTTTTCGAGCGCGAATTTTTTTGATCGTTTTATGTGGAATCATAAAAATAAGAACTTTAACAAAAACAAAGGGAACTTTTACGGTTCGTCCCCATATAGCTTTTTTCATTTCTTTTCGGTTGTTGCAAAGATGCTAACATTCTTCGATTTTGAACCGACTCGTCGACGCCTTCGGCAGGTAAATGTCTACTTTTCGATCGGTCGCCTCGAATCGAACAGATTTTTCCGCGAAGTTTTCGAATGGCGCCCAATCGCCGCCGATCGACAACCGCTGGATGAACTCCTAAACGCAAAATTATAGTTAACTTACATTCAAAAATGCTTTTGGCAATGGAAGGAAATTAATTATTGTAATTATACAAAAATTAAGCATATATGTACCAAAAGTAACGAAAATAATTTCCAAATTACGAAACTCCGAAAATAAAATAAAAGTATCATAAAATGAAGAATTGAAATCTTGAAGTAAATATTTCAAAGCGTTCCCCAAAACATTCTTATTTCAAAAACAATCATATTGAATATTTCATTCCGTAAAAAATACCGGAATGTGAAGGAATTGCATAGTGATTTTGCTGGCGAGAAATTGTAACGATCGATCCGTTTCTCGCGCCGATTTGTCCTTCTCACGCGACCACCCCCGGCGCATCGCGTCGAAACGACTCGAAAATGTGCCGCCGGATTTGAATTCCAATCCGCTACAGTCCTACAATAACTTTTCACATCTTCGATTTTCACTCCAAAAAAATAATTTTAAAAAATAACGTAAAAAAATTGAAATTCATTCAAAAATCGATAAAAAAAATATTTTATAAAAACATTGAAAAATTGCGCACATTTTGCTGCGTGCAAAGCACTTCGAGATCGGCCGTGTCGACGACCAGCGAATTCTCCACGCCACAACGATCGTTCACCACGCTCGAATAATCGATCGCTTTTCGCTCATCTACTCAACAAAAATGGAATAAAAATTGTCCAAATTGCACATTTTTATGGCAAATTAAGAAATTAAATTTTGTTATTTTTTTCTTGAAATAAAAAATAATTATTTTTTTGAAAAAAACACATAAAAACGAAAAAAGAGAAAGTTGTCTTTAAACAAATTAATTCAGAATGCTTTTCAAATTATTCCAAAAAAGCCAAAAGGGGGTTTGTGCTTCCAGAAAAATTCGAGACAACAGTGAAGAATTCATCAATCCCTCCCACATTGTCCAAATTAACCGAAAATACGCAAAAAATCTTCACTTTTTCGCCCATTATTTGCCTGGGCGTTCTTCGCCACGCTCCAATTGCCCATAAAGCTCGACAGCCAGCTCCGTCGTGGTTCGCTAGCCGGCGCGACCGCCGCGCCATTCGTTCGCGCGCGGTCACGCTCCGCCGTGCGCGCACGACATCGGTTACAGCCGCCGCAGAACTCCGTGTAGGACAATCGCAGGCTCATCGGCTCGGGAAATCGCTTCAAAAACTCTAGCAGATAGACGGCTTTGGTGCGCAGCGCGCCAAAGTACCACATCTTCGGC
Source organism: Deladenus siricidicola (assembly GCA_009724625.1). Taxonomy (NCBI): domain Eukaryota; kingdom Metazoa; phylum Nematoda; class Chromadorea; order Rhabditida; family Sphaerulariidae; genus Deladenus; species Deladenus siricidicola. Next base: position 168,255 of record SAUE01000133.1, on the reverse strand, counting down.
TTGCGGTGCTCACATTGCTCCATCCAGCCCGCTTTCGCGTCCGACAGAATGTAGAAGAGCTTCGACTCGTCCGCGTTCGAATTCTACACATGATTAAGTTGAAAAAATCCAAGCAAAAAATATATTAAAATTGCAACAAAAATAAATCCCGAAATTTTTCAAATCAAATTCTTTGTTTTTCGCTTGTAAGAAATGAAATTTTGGCGGTTGAAAATTTTAACCACGAAAAACTGAAACAATAAACCCCAAAATTTTCTGGCAATGCCTTCGATGATTCAGCTAAAACATTGAATAAAAAAAACAATTAACAAAAAATATAATATAAATAATAATAAAATAGTGTAAATTTTAAGAAATGTAAAAAAAAACAATTAAAAAATACTATAAATCAACCAAAAAACCTTGAAAAATTAAATTAAAATATTTAAAAAATTAAAAAAATATATTTGAAATATTTAAAAAATTACGCTTATAATTTCACATTTCACTGGTGATACTTCGCGCCGAGACTCCTCCAAAATTGCCATCGCACTCTCGCAATATCGTCGCACATCAGCCTCTTCCCCTACAATTAATTGCTTTTAAAAGTTTTTGTGCTAAAAACAATTTTTTTTCTAGATTTTGTCGTTTTTTTGTCTGACAATCATATCCAAAATTTAATCAAAAAATGAGCTATATTAAATTTTTTCTACGGATATGATAACGATTGAAGAAATTTTCGTTTTTGTAAATTGGAAGCACGTTAGAATTGACAAATTGAAAATTAAGTGGGCGCAAAAATCCGGAAATTTCAATTTTTTGTGATTTATTTTTAAAAAAATAAAAAATTGAATAACTAATAATTAAAAAAATTGAAAATTTCATTTCAAAAAATTCATACAACAAATTCCCACCGAAAACGCCGGGCAGAACGCGTTTGAGAAAGGCATTTTGACGTCCGCCCGGAAAGACGCAAAGGGTTGGCGAGTTGTTGGCGGGTGTGGAGGCCGTCATCAGCCCGCTAAGCACCCGACTCACCGTGCCGTCGCCGCCCACCACGTAGATGCAGTCGGTCTCGGCGCGGTCGAGCGCCCGACCCAGCGACTCCATCTCATCCGCGCTTTTCACCCAAAATAAAAAAAACTTAAAAAATATTTAAAATGTTCGCAAAAAAAAGTTCTTGTCAATGTTAACAAGGAATGAACTTTTAAAATGAACCGGAAAAAAGTACTTGTCAACATGAACTTTTTTCCGGTTCATCTTATACTTCGTGTAAACGCGAAGACAGGAGAACTTTTTTCCTTTTTCCGAAAATAGCATTTTTTCATGAAAAAATTAGGACCCGCGCCTGGTCAGAACAATAGGTAAAAGTAAGGAGCAAATCAAAAAATGCTTCCTTTTATGCGCGCATTTTTTCAAATCAAATTTGAAGTGGAGTGGGCGTGGCTTATGGCTTATATAAAAGGAAGTGTTTTTTCATCTTTACCTATTGTTCTGACCAGGCGCGGGTCCTAATTTTTTCCATGAAAGAATTATTCTTGGAAAAATTATAAAAAGTTCTCGTGTCTTCGAAAACTTTTTTTTCGAAACATGAAAAAAGTTCATGTTAAACTGGAAATATGAACCGGAAAAAAGTTCGCTTTAACATGAACTTTTGGTTCATGAACCGAGTTCACGACGTGAATTTTTTTCATGAACTTTTTCCAATCACTGACTCAAATGCGCTGCGAATGGGTTTGCAGAATATTTTAAAGCATTCAACAAGAAGGGCAACCAAAAATTCGTAAAAAAATCTAAAAAATTAAATAAAAAAAGTAAACTTTGAAAAATAAAATAGAAAATCCAGAGAAATAAATATTAAAAATTCAGTAATTTTGACTGCCTCGATTACTTACTTCAATGACGTTGACGTCCACACCGGCTAGGTTCAGCAACGAGAGCGCGTTCTTATTGAATTTATCCACTACTTTGCGGCCGTTCGCCTCCTTGTTGATGAGAACGGTGACACGTTTGAGTTGCTGAGTGGGCGCAACTGTCACTTCGCCGTACTTTTTCGCCTCCAGCGCGTACAGCGTTCGTATGCGACCATCCCTAGATTTTGTGTGGGCATGCAAATTATTGCAAACTTCTTTACAAAATATTTCAACAATTTGCACTGAAAATCGGGGAAAAACCTCACAAAATGTCGAATTAAATTTTTAGATTCAATTCAAACTATTGATAAAATATTAAAAAATTAAACTATGTATTTGAAAATACCTTTATGACCCCCCCCCCCGGCTCACCACCCCAAATGGGTGTGGGGTTACGCGCGGCGCGGATACTTTCTTTGTAAAAAGTAACAAAAATGGAAGGTGCACAAAAAAAGAATTTTTTTTATTTCATTTTAGGCGGGGGTTGAGGTCTGACAATATTATTTGAAATATGATTTTGAAGCTTTCCAGTTAGCTACCCGAAAATATTCATCCAAAAATTCAGCAAATTTAAGGCCATAATTTGAAAAGAAATGGGTCTTGATCGCTAACTAAAAAACTATAGAAATTTAATGTGGCAAAGAAAACCTGTTATAAGCCCGCAGTGAGTCTACACCATAAGCGACGAGTCCCGCAGCGAAAATACACTTCTTCTTGTGATCCCATAGCACGGTCGCAACGCTTTTGACCTTGCTGACTATCCCACTCATCCGAAAACCAGAGAAACCTTAAGAAGCCAAAAATTGGTTGGAAAAAAATTTTTCAGATAAATTAAAATTATTCAATTTATGTTTGAATTGTATTTTTCGATTTTGGCAAAGTATCTCAAAAGCTCAAATTTTTTCTGAAAGAAAATGAAGAAAGCGAAGGAAAAAAGTGGATTTTAGTGTCGGCGAGTTGGTGGAATTCCCATAAATTAGGTCCTCATAATTTGTGGAATCCTTAAAATACTTCCCCCCTACTCCCAAAATAGTCCAAAAAAAGCACAAAATAATCCGAAGGTCAGGCTAGAGAACGTAGTTAGATAGTATATTATTAGATACGTGCTGGTGTAGCATCAAGAACAGAGAGAGCAGACAAACAGAAAAAAGTAGACTTCCACTTTTTAACTGTAATGACGGAACATGTGAATATGTGTTCTCGGGTTCTCTCATGAAATCCGAAAATGTTCACTTCGATTTTTTTGAATATTCCGGAAATTTATATGTGAATATTTAGTAAATTTATAAATGGACACTTCATCGACGAGCCTAGATGAGCACCTCGACGCCCAGCAAAAATCTCTGCACAACGCCGTGTTTCGCTCGATGAAACGCGCGCACGACATGTTTTTGCACGACTACGACGTCTACCCGGAGAATAGCGAAAAAGCGTAATATTTTCTCACTAAATTTTTCTAATTCATTCTATTTATTTTTGATAATTGTAACACGTACAGTGACGTCGCCAGGATCTCTTTGGCAGGGGATTTTTTAATTTGTTGCGGAGTTATCTTGAAAAAAAGACAATTAGAAATCTTGTGAATGTTCCCGCAGCTCAGTGGTAGGGCTACGGGAAATTTTTATTTTTTTCAAAATAAAAAAGTTGGAAATATTGATTAAAAATGTTTCATAAATTCCTGATTTTTTATTTGTTACAAAGGGTATAAAATGCAAAAAGGAGGTTACATTTTTCTGCTTTGTCTCGCTACATTTCGCAGACAAGTTTGACGACGTTTTGATTTAAGAGTTTAATGGGTTCAGTCGGTGTAAAGCGCATTTTGGGGTTTAGTCCGTTTCTCGTACGTGCGGCACAAAATTCTTTGTTTTTTCCTCAAAAAAGGTAAAAAAATTCCAACGAAAATTTTTTTTGCTTGAATTTCCCTCATCGAAAATTTTTTGGCGGTGCCATTGAAAGCGTATATTCTAAAACAAACGAATGATTCTTTATACAAACTATTGTGAAAATTTTTTACAAACCATTTTCTTCAACAATTGGGCGAAATTGAAGTTAGAGGACGATTTCAATAATTGTCTCTCAATCAATCTTGTGACTTTTTCTTCATTCTTTTAGTGATAAGCTGTGGCGATCCGTGAAAGTGAAAAGCGACTTCTCCAACGTCATCAAGGCCGTGGAGTCGGCGAAGAAGAAGAAGATCGACGAAGTCCTACAACTTCCGAAAGCTATCGGCGCTGGCGGCGGCCAAATAGGCGGCAATGAAAGTGAGATTTTTTAGGAATTTTTTTTTATTTTTAGATGGGAATTTCAAAATTTTTAAAATGTGTTTTGTGCTGTTGCAAAAATACATTTTGAGAATTGTTTTTGAATTTATTTAAGTTTTACCTATTTGCCGTTGACACCGGGCCGTAGCCAGGGGTGGGAGCAGGTGGGGCCATACCCCTCCCTCCCCTTCCCGAATTGAAAATGTGAAGTGCAATTTTTTAGTAATATAAAAAAAATTTGGTTTTGGACCCCCCCCCCTGAAAATATTTTCTGGCTATGCCAGAAAACATTGCTGTGACATATTCGAAACTAGAGCGTAAAACTGATCTAAAAATTGGATAAATAATTTGACCGTATTTTAGCCAAAAATATACAACAATTTTGAATATACTTTTTTTATTTTATCGAAGAATTGTGGAGAAATATTTTAATGGTTTTTGGAAATTTCGAATTTTTTAGAACTCTTTAGAGGTCGAAAGTGTTCCAAAAACACTATTAACTTTGACTCTCAATCTCTGTAAACAAATATGAACATTTGAAATTTTTGGTTTTTACCACCCCCCCCCTCCCCCATGGAAAATTTTTGGGAGTTTTAGGAGGGTGGGGTGGGGGGGGGGTTTGATAGTATAGTTAGAATGTGTTTGAACATATGATTAAAAAGTTTATTTTCTCTGCAGACACTCCACTAGCGATAACTGCGGGAAGCGTGGAGGCGTCCGCCGACGGCGGCGCGCTCCAGCAGCGGTCGGCGACCGGCGGTGAGGAGAACAACGTGCGCGCCATGCTGCCCTCGAAGCCGAATTTGCTGCTGAAGCCGAAGTGGCACGCGCCGTGGAAGCTGTACCGCGTCATCTCCGGCCACACCGGCTGGGTACGCGCCGTCGACGTGGAGCCGAACAACGAGTGGTTCGCTACCGGCGGCGCCGACCGAATCATCAAGGTGTGCTCCATTTTTTTTTGTTTTCTGTTATTCAAAATTACCTTAAAATTAACACTTTGTGCGAAATCGGAGGTTTTCGATCAGGAATGTGCGTAATTACGGGAAATGATTTTCGTAATTTATAAGGCTAAAAACCCCGTTAATTCGTAATTTTCCTAATTCACCATTAAAAAATTTTCAAAATTTTATAATTTTTTCTTTGATGTTTAATACTGAGAATATTTTTTCTATTTAACACACCGATTTCAAATATAAAAAACTTTTTACGAAAAGTGTCATATTGTTTATGAATTACATTTTAGATTTGGGATTTGGCGAGCGGTCGCTGAAAACTCTCCCTCACCGGCCACATTAGTAGCGTGAGGGCGGTGAAAATTTCCGCTCGACATCCCTACCTATTTAGCGCCGGCGAAGACAAACAGGTTTGACGTTACTTTGATTTTTGATGACTGTATTTTTGAATTTTTTTTTATTTTTTGAGACAGGATTCGAAAAGATATTTGAATTCGCTATTCAAAAGGGCCAGCGGCGTTTCACTATTTTTTATGAATGATTGTTATTTTGTGTTTCGGAATGAGGGGGGCAACCAAAAATCTTTCTACTGGGCAAACTACTAAAAAAGCTGGATTTGAATATTTATTTTTATTAGTAATGAAAATTTTATAAAAAAATAAGCTAAAGTATTTTTTTTTATCTTTTTTAGTGATTTTATGATTGAAAAAGAATTTTACAGGTTAAATGTTGGGATTTGGAGTACAACAAAGTGATTCGCCACTATCACGGCCATTTGAGCGCCGTTCAGGATTTAGCCATTCATCCGACCATCGATGTGCTCGTCACTTGCGCCAGGGACTCCACGGCTAGGGTACTTTTTTTAAAGAGTTTTGACTTTTTTTAGTCATCCTCGAATCTTCCCCGTCCCCCGGGTTTTTGACAGTCTAAAACCTCTGGTATTTTGTTTGGATTTATACATATTTTAGGCGTGACTTTTGGAAAACCGTGGACAGTTTTGCTATTATTTTTATTCCCACATATTTTTCTGTTAAAAAGCGACGCTGTGAAAAAAAGAGACCTTCTATTCAGGTATGGGACATGCGAACGAAGGCGCAGGTGTTCTGCCTCTCTGGCCACACGGACACGGTGGCGTCGGTGGTGTGTCAGGCGTCGAATCCGCAGGTGGTCACGGGCAGTCACGACTCCACAATTCGAATGTGGGACTTGGCGGCCGGCAAAAGCATGTGCACACTCACCAATCACAAGGTTTTCTTTTTATTGCTTTGTTCTTATTAATAGTGTTATTATTATCGCTGTTGGATTTGAGGTGAACGAACTGGAGCCAGAAATGTTTCATTCAGAATTTCATTTCATTCAGAATGCAAGTAAAATTTTTTTCGTAGATGGCCAAACTTCCAATTTTTACAAGGATTTTCAAAAAAATATAGGAGGCAGGCTTAGCAATTTTCTGTGGAGGTAAGAGCCAAAAAATTAGTGGCGTAATTCCCCCATTTCGCCCTCTGGCCATGCTACTGGAACAGTTTCACTTGAAAACATTTCAATTTTTTTGTGGTTTATAACGTGTATTATATACATATACAAACACCAAATATTGACTTCTTTGTTATTTTTCATTGCTTTTGTTTGAAATTACAATATAGAGAAAACACAATTCGATCACCGAGTAAAAATTAGCAAAAAAATTATTTCGTATTATGCTTATTTTTTAAGTTATTTTATTTTTTATATATAAATTTTTTTATGTAATATTCTAAATTTGCAGAAAAGTGTGCGTTCACTGGCACTTCATCCAGTACTGAACATGATGGCGTCCGGCTCGACGGACAACATAAAACTGTGGAAGTTCCCCGAGGGAAATTTCATGCAAAATCTCAGCGGTCACAACACGATGATCAACTCGCTAGCCATCAACGAGGACGGCGTTCTCGTGTCTGGAGGTTTTTTAACTGTCTTTTTTTAGCAAATTTTTGATTCTTTTTCTAACTTTTTTTATTCACTTAAGGGCAGAGGCGTAGCCAGAAAAAATTTTTGGGGGGAGCACAACCAAATTTTTTTATTACTTGGAAAAAGTGAAAAATTATACTTCGTATTTTCTTCTTTTTTTTTGGGGGGGGGGCATTGTTCCACCTGCTCGCCCCCCCCCCCCTGGCTACGCCCCTGATCAAGGGGTTTAATTGAGAAAAATTGTTTTTTGAAGGTGACTTATGTTAGAAAAAAAAATGATATTCACGAATGACAATTCGCAGGCGACAACGGTACGATGCAGTTCTGGGACTTCAACTCGGGCTTCTGCTCCCAACGCGAACATCCGCCACCACAGCCCGGCTCCATCGACTCGGAGCGCGGTATTTTCGCGCTCTGCTACGACAAGTCGGGCACGCGTATCATCACGGCCGAGGCCGACAAGTCCATCAAGATGTGGAAGGAGGACCCGGACGCGGTAATAGACTTTTTTTTGCTGTTGTTTTTCACCTCTTCTTTGCTTTGCATTAGTTTTTGAATGATTTTTCTAGCGGAACGAGGATATTTTAGATATATATACATATATATACATATATATATATATATGTATATATATATATATAATATATATATATATATATATATATATATATATATATATATATACAAAAAATCTTTTTTGAGAATTGAATTTTTTCTGTAATTTATTCTTTGTAATCATTAAAATACCACAAAAAATCGCGATCCCTCTCGTTCATTTGTCTCGTTCATTTTTTTGTTAATTGGAATTTTTAATAACTATTTTTTCGAGACCAAGTAGTATTTTTGAAGTTATTTAAAAAAAGCATGTGTTTCCGAAAGTGGAAATATGAAATTTGCCAGAATTAAAATTAAATTTTAGTAATTTTTTTCAAAAATTCGAAATATTTAAATCAAAAAATGTATTTATTGCCGATTTCAGACGGAGGAGACGCACCCACTCCACTGGCGTCCCGAAATACTCAAAAGGCATCGATATTGATCGACCAGCAGCGCTCTCCGCACGCTCTCACACCACAGCCGAGAATTTGTCAGTCGAGGAAAATGAGTGGACAAGTCTGTTGTTTTCCATTTGTAAATTCGTTTTTTTTGTTATTCGTTTTTTTGGAAATAAATTTTTTCCTTCAAAACTATAAGAGAGAGGTCTTTGATTATTTCGTCAAATTTATAGACCCATTTTTCAAATTTCTGAAATTTTTTCTAATATTTTGGAATTTTTTTCCGTTTTTTAGTACATTCCATTTTCTAAAATATTTTTCTTTAACGTTTGATTTCTTCTTTTAATTTATGATAAATTTCTTTTTTTGGACAATATTGCGACAACAAACACTTTTTTGCAATTTTTATTCAAGTTCAATAACACATTAAAAATACCCGCACATGAACGAACAAATAATGATAATAATAGCAAACCAAGACGGTTGGGGGTGAATTTTCGTTTTATTTTTTTCTTTTCGAGTTTCTAAAAATATGTGCAAAAATTACTTTGAGGAATAAGATTATACTGTAGGTCGTGTGCACCGTCCTGGTTTTAACGCTTTTTCTTAAAGCGAATAAGATGAAAAAATAACAAATAAATATTTTTCAAATTAATTAATCATCCCGCCTATGTTGTCAGAATAACCCATTAAAGAGTTTTAAAGAAAGGAGACCCGAGTTCCTTTATCGGCCAATTTTTCAATTTCCCTCCCATTAACTCTGATCGTTTCGAAATGTAAAATTAAAACAGAATAGAGAGTACAGAAATAAAAATAATTTTTAGGTTTTAAAAATTCAAACGAAAATTTGCCAGCTGATTTTGAAATAATTGAAAAATTTGTTTGAAACGATTTTGGTCGTCAAATTCCGAAAAGGAGTCCAGCTCCTACAAAATTACGATTTTTAGTCAGGCGATCGATTTCGTGAATTCAATTATTCAAGACAAAAATAGCGTCTTCGAACGAGAGAAGATTGTTCTGAGACAAAGCCACAAAGAATTCGGTGAAATTGAACAATTCCTCTATGAGAGGGTTTTAAGCGAATTTTATCCCATTTCGTTTGGGAGATTTTGATGTGGGCTCTGATCTCAATTTTTTTTGATGATTGAGAATTTTTGTTATCGTCGTGTATTGATATGGAAAGTTCATCAGAATTGCTGAAGAAGTGTGTGCATATGTGGTCACGGTAGTTTTTTGCAGTTTTGGCGAGTTCCGTAGACGATGTGATTTATTTATCTGAAGTTTAAAAAATGAACATATTCATTTTGTTAGTCCAACATTTGCCACGCCCTCCCCAAATTTATACCCCTCTTCAAATCGAGCAACTATGTAAATATCCCCAATTGTTTTGATCAAAAACTAACCATTTTTGGAATGTCGCTAATTTCGTGTGCGAAGACCCCATATGTTTGGCTTGAGCGCTCAATCATCGGCGCTCTCGTCGGCGGCCGCGCCGCTCACCTGAGAGGCGAGAATCATAGAGAGCGGTAGCAGCACGAAGCCATAGTGCAACGCACCGCCCACCTTTGGGCTCGCGACGGAGAAAAGCGCACGCATAAGCGCGCAAAACAACACCGTGCACTCGATGAAGGAGACTGCGTTGGCGATCATCGCGTACTCAATTCGCGTCGACAGGCTCAAGTGATTAAGATCGGCTGACTGAGCGGCGGCTCGAGCTTTATTGTTATTCCTGGCGGGAGTAACGGCGCTTGTCAAGGCTGACAGCGGCAAGTTTGCGCTTTTCTGAAAGAAAATTATCGGTAAAAATATGAAGATAATTAAAAGGAATATATAAGGAACAGGGCCGAAAAATTTCACAATTAAATTTAGTTTAAGCTGAAAAGTTCTCTATCGAAGTATTCTACTACTACCATTCAAAAATTAATAAACAAGCAAAACTGGAAATTCCTCATGGAAAGAAAATAATCTTTAGCCAAGAATCGCAGTAAAAATTTCATTGAAAAGACTAAAATGAACATTTTTATACGCGAAAATTTGTCGGTTAAATAAATAATCGCCGAATAAATTGGCGAAATACGCCCTCCCTCTTCCCAACTTCAATTTTCTCTCTCCACATTTTCCGTAAAGTTTTCACAGATGGTGCCTTTTGTTTTTTAACGCTTTTTGATACATCTATCTTTTATGCTCTTTGTTATTCCACACTTTTTAAGGGAAGAGAGAAAGAGATGTTGGAAGAGAGAAAGAGATGGTGGAAGAGAGAGGGAGAGAGAGTCGCTCTATATATACCGCCTTTTTTACCTTTCATTGCTCTCGTCTCTCCCTCTCCATTTCACGTTCATATACAATTCTTCTTCCTCCCATATGTTTCTCAAACTCTTGACATTCTCTCTTTTAATCAGTTCTTTTGCACTTTTCATTCACTGTCATTGGTTTCAGAAAAAATGAAAGCTTGCTTTTCTGGCTATTAATTGATGTCAGTCGGAACATTGATAACTTTGCTGATAAAATATTGATATCATCGAAAATTTATCAGACCTCCTCTTCCAAGTTTTCGTAAAAGGAAAAGAAATAAATCCAAAAGCAAAATAACATCGAAAAAACAATAAATTTTCCAAGTTTCGTTTTTTACTCAAGCTAAATTATATAAAAATTACCTAAACAAAAAGGCTAAATTTAGAAAGAAAAAAAAGTAAAAAATTCTTTGACTTTCGGCCAAAGAGTGAAAATTTGATTCTAAAATAAATTATACGAAAACTTGTAAAAGTTAGCGAATTTTCAGTTATTATTCAATGGCTAACTAAAACTTTTAGCATAAAAATAAAATCTAAAATTTTAAAAGGAGGTGAATTTGAACAAGTTGGAGTTTCAAATAAGGATCGTTAAGATCGGGGAACGATATTTGCGGATTTCAAAGTTAAACAATCGATTCGATGCAGAATTTCATTCTTAGTCGAATCACATTAACGTTGAACTTTTTTTTCTGAAAAATGATATTATTGAAAGAAAAAAAAATTTAAAATTTTGCTTAAATGTGGAATATGTTTTGTTTTTGATAATAAAATTTTTTGCAAATAAGATAGAAAAAAGTTTAATATGCCATTCGGAATGAAATTCTGCGTCAATTCAATTGTTTATGCTTCCAAAATATTTTATGTACCATCAAAAAATTGGTGAAACTTCGAAATCCGCAAATGTCGGTGCGCCATTAAGATCAGGGTCAGTTTTTTTGTCAATTTCGGGTTATTCATCATGATGACGATAACGATAAATCTCAACCTATAAATAGCCTGATTTTGGAATAAATAACCGAGCATCATCTCACTATCACATGTTCAGTGGCGAACTAGCACACACACACACACATGTTTGGGGAAGAGAAAAGCATAAGCGCGAGGAAGGGCAAAAAATAATAACAACAACATGAGAAATGAAAGAGAAATGCGCTTAGTCTTTCCTCCTCTTTGTGCTTTTTTTTGTTGTTAATCTTATAACAACCACAGTGAAAAACATTCGAAATTCACGTGAAAAGCATTGCCACATTCTCTCTCTGTCATTTCTCTCCGCTTCCTTTTTCCCGTCTTTGCCTCTTTTTTCGTTCTTTCCTTTCCCCTCTCAATCAATCACATCGATTTTTGGTTTCACTTTTTCTTTGTGCACCAAGGTAAGAAGTTTCAGTAAGGTATTTGGAAAGAAAGGCCTTCTGAGAAAGGTGGAAAAATTGTTGTCCAAAAGATTATCGTTCGAAACGAGAAACTCCTATGCACAACAGATAAGGAAGAAAGAAAGGGGGAAGCGTACAGTAATTAGAAAATATTCCCCCCCCCCTTAAAATTAATTAATTTTTTGCATTATTTATTGTTGAATGTTGTGTGTTTTGACATGTTTGTTGTTTGGCGAAAGGGAACAGATTTGAATAAAACCAACGACGACGACGAAGAGGAGAATGAGAAATTGAAACTGATTTGAAAGTGGGTGTGTGTGTGCAAACGATAATAGATTGCAATGAGAAAATCACGTGGATATTTCTCACACACAATTGCATAAAAATCATTTCATTATTTCGTTAGTTATAAAATAATCAGTTTATTTGCATTGAATAACACCGGCAAAGCACACGATACATACATAGATGGTGGATGATATTTATGAAAATCTTGAAATGTAAAACTGGGACAAAAAGGTAAAAATATACATATGTATATGCATAGACAGAGAAAAAAAGCGATAAATGGGCAAAATAAGTCGGCAACGAGAAATAAAGAAAAATATAAATTTCTATAAAAAGCGTCAATCATCAAACATCTCGCAAAGTGCAAAATTTGCACTAAGACGTGAAAATATAAAAATAACAAAAAGGCTGAAACTCGAAAAGAAAGTGGAAACTATTTCAAAAATAACTTTATTGAAAAATCATTAAAGGAACATAAACATTTTAATAAAAGCTTTTTCGCGAAAAAAATGTGTTAAAAATAATCAAATTCCTAACGTTTATATATTTTAATGATTTTTCAATAAAATTATTTTTGAAAAATTTTCGACTTTCTTTTCCAGTTTCAGTCTTTTTGTTATTTTTATATTTTCACGTCTTTCGTGCATATTTTGCACTTTGCAAGACGTTTGATGATTGACGCTTTAAAAATAATCATCAAATCCTTAGAAAATGGTTTCACGCGACACGATTAAAGTGAAATAAGAACTGCTCCAGTCCTACTACTGAAAGAGCTATTACTACTTCAGTTTTCTAGCAAGCACATCCGCTACAATTTGCGGCCGGCAAAAAAACTTTCATCACTATTTTACCTTGACGATTTTGTTGGAAGCTGTTCGATTTTTGTGGTATTTAATACGCCGGTTGGTCTGTATGAGAATTGAAGAATCCGTGAGCCGAGGAGGCTTAGACATTACTTTTTTTGTAAAATAATCACATAAAAAGTGTGTGTGGCTGACGAGCAAATGTGGTGTGGAGAATTTATGATTATTTTCAAATTCAACTTTTTAGTTCAGCATTTTGTAAGGAATTTTGTAAAATGATTTTTTCTTCAAAATTTTCTAACATTTAAAAAGAAATTTCAAATAAATAATAGTATTGCTTGAATAGGCGGATGGGAGAACGACGGTTAGGGCGAGAAGAAATGCAAAATAGAAGGGTGGGAAGACGGTTAGAGAAAAATAAATATATAGAGAAATATGTAGAGAAGTCAAGAAAGAAACGTTTTAAAAAGGCGGAGTTTACTACAAGATCTGCGCGAATTAAAAAATTACCGTCAAAATTTAAATTCCGCTCGACTGAAAATTTATTTTCCACTCGAACGAAATTTAAAAAAATAATTCCAAAATATAATGGCAATTGACAAAGACTCGAAACGACAGGACGGCGGCCAAAAAAAACGTTTTCAAAAATAGCGCAAAATTTAGAACTTTTCAGTTTCATTTTTTGTCATTTTCCAAAATGTAAACAAAACTTCCAGCTAAATCACCTCTTAGCGGGCGGGCGGCGTGTGTGAGTAATTCGAGACCTTAAACCAAAATACCACACAAATATCAATTCGTGGTGCGAGGCTCCGAAGAACCAAAGTCCCTCACAACTCGTGTAAAATTTTCGCCAAAGAAAGCACCTTATTAACATTTTTTTCCAACGCTAGCCACCCAATTCGCAGAATTTCTGCAAATTCTCAATTCTATGTATTTGAAAGCAGCAAGTTGTTTGCGTGAATTTTTATCATTTCAATTTATTTCTCCTCCGTCACAATTTCATTGCTTTGCATTTGCAGAAAATCTATCGCCGAACGATCATTTTTTTCCATTTTTGCAAAAAATTCGGTCTTCGCTCATTTTTCATGGCGGTAATTTATCATTTTTCACACAACAATAAAATGTTCGTATCGAATGGCCGGCCATCAGCTAGAAATGGCCCTTTTTTGTCTAAAAAAATGTCACGCCATCGTGTCAGCGTTCACGTGGTGCTGATAACCCCACAAAAAAATAATCTCATAATATTTTCGCGAACAAAATTCAATAACAAAAAATGCAATTTTTTGTTTGTCGACAATTTTGCATTTATCAAAATTTTCAAAATTAATTGTGAATCCAATAAACCTCCTTTTTTCAATTTTTCATTTCTCATACCACCCTCACCACACCAGTTCTTTATTCATTTTTTAATACCGATAAGCGGGGACAAAACGTCTTTAAAAAAATTTGCATTTTTGGTGGTCCCCAAACAATTTTTTGATATTAGTGCCAGCGACATATATTTTTGATATTAGTGCCAGCGACGTCATTGTCGTCGAATTTTTTTATTTTTGCTTGCATAATGAAATTTTTAAAGCATGCTTGATCTCAATTTACGCATGTGATCAGAGGAAATTTATTCCGACAACAATCACAAACATGTCCACATTACTACGGTATATCGTATATCGATAAACCGTATGTAAAATTTTCCACTTATTTCATTCAAATCATATGACACTTTTCGGAAAGAAAAATATTTTTTTCGAATATTTTAATTCCGACACACAGTGATATTTTGTCGACCGACGGTGGTGGTGGTGATTTTATCGACTTTCACGTTGCGTTTATCAACAATACATATAAATCATTTCTACGGCAAGGCATCACACAAAAATTCGTAACATCATTCACGTTCCCACTCACGTAAACAAACAAAAGGAAAAATGTGGAGAAATTTACTCTCAAAAATGGAAAAACTGTCAGTCAGCTTTCAAAAGAAAAGGAAAGGAAAAGGTTAAAAATGCGAAAAGAAATTAAAAAATCAAAGTAAATAAGAAAAGACAAAAAAATTTAAGACAAAAAAAAGAAAGTCTATAAAAGCTAATATATAAAAGCTAAATAAAATACCAGAAATAAAGTAGAAAATATGTATCCACAAAAAAACAATTACATTTAAGCTCTAAAAAAGTCTTTGATCTGTGCCAGTAGGCTCATGCAATGATTATTTTGAAAAAATCACCGTCATCTATCATCAAAAAAATAAAGGTTAAAATTAAGTGAAAAAGGGAAACACTAAGTATGTTTAAAATGTGAATAATAATAATAATAATAATACCGTGTGTAATACGGTATTCATCAATCAAACCAGTGAAAAATAACCAAAACCGACCGAAAACTAATTCATTGTGACAAGACGGGAATAATTTGGCAAAAAAGATTGCATTGCATTTCATTATTGTTTGATGCAAATCCCCCGGACATCCCACACAAAGAAAGAGAAAAAAAAGTCAGGAGCTTTTTAGTTTCAGAATGAAAACCAGTTCTTCAAATACGAAAAAAATCACCCCGAAAAATGGAGAAGACGGTGATGTAACGAGGAAGTGTTTGTGGAATACCGAGAATATGAACTTTGAAATTTTTTAATGTAAATTACCTCTTCTTCGTTCTCGATTCGCTTTCCTTTTTGCTTGCCCACCAGACGCCATGACGTAAGAATCAGACCCAAATCCATTAGTGTTCAATTTGAGATTATCGACTTAATAAATTTGAGAATTTGCCTAAATTTCAGGGTTTAGTCAAACGCTAAAAATTAAATATAAAAAAATCATTCGAAAAATTTAGAAATTCGATTCAAAAATAATAGAAATGTAGGTCGTCAGTTTCGAAAATGAGCGCTTTATAAATGTATGAGAGATTCGACCAAATTACAGTTGAGTTGAGAGAGAAAAGAATAAAGATAAATATGTAGAGGGGAGGGCGCCGAAATAGTTTAAATATTTTGCAGCAGAGAAGCAGACAAAAAATAAATTGCAAAAATAAGCAAAAACAAAATCGGCAAGATAGAAAGCCATAAATAATGAACGCATCGCAAAAAAGAAAGTCGTGTGGAATTCACGTGCTTTCCAGCGCATTTTGTTGCTTCTTTTCTTGCTGGTATTAGCACATTCCCTTTCCTCGCCGCTCTGTCAACCGCGCTGCGCCCCGTTTGCTTGCCATTCTTTTTCGTCTCGCATACAATTTCTTGTTTGGGGGTTGTGTTCGTTTCATTTCCTTCCGACGCCGTCCGACGACGCCGTTACGCCGTCGTTTACGCTCTTATAGTATTGTGCGTGTGTGATTGCCTCAATTTTCCTTATTTCCTCTCCACTATCAGTGGGGAAACAATATTGCAAGCCGCGTTAAGGAAACAATTCAGTCTTTGCTCTTTTCTTAACACACTCTCTCCACTTTCTCCTGCTATCACTAACGCTACAATTGCCTCTTCTTAAACATTCAAAATCAGATACTTACCATTCCAAAAACGAAAACGTGTAAACAAAAATAACGCGTCCATAAAATAACTTTCCTCTCAAATTTTTTTTCTAAATTGAAGAATGGGAAATAATAAAAAAGCAAAAACTAATAAATTTTAAAAATTTTCACGAATTATTTGCAATTGTTCATACAATTTTCAGCCATAAAAATGTAAGTGAAATTGAACACAAATAAAATTTATTAAAGACATATTGGTTCTTTGAAGAAAATTATTTTAAAAAATTAAAAAAGAAAGGTGGTAAAATAAAAATTGCTCATCCTTTTTAAATGAAATTTTAATTTAATTTTTTGATGAAAAAACTTTTTATAATGTATTCATTTACTCTAACTACAAAATTTACAAATTCATGCCATATCCCCGCGCTTTTCGTTTTGGCTTCTACATTGGCGCAGCGACACTTCGAAAATATTGGCCGAATCGACGCCGTAAGGACCGTAGAAGCAGTCCTGTTGCGTGTGCCGCTCTTCATCGCCAGTCTCGTGGCTCTCATCGTCGATGAACACTTCCGTCTCGTCGAGCTTGTCTCCCGACTCCGTCAAGCAATCCTCTTCCGACTCCGTCAGGCAATCTTCACCCGATTCCGATTCCGTCAGGCATTCTTCTTCCGACTCCGACAGGCATTCCTCCTCCGACTTCGTCGAGCAATCTTCTTCAATCAATCCCGCTCCGTCCGAAGCGTCGAAGCCCGCCGACATGCGCTGTAATTTTCCAAAAATAGTGCCGAGCTTCACGCTGGAGACCGTTGACCCCGCCGCCTTCGACTGCAGTTCGCGGTACCCTGAGCCCCTAAAAATAAAATAAATTTTGAAACAGTAATATTTTATGGCAATTTTTTTCCTTCAAAACTACGAATAAATTAATAATCACCTAACAATCGATGGCCAAGCTCTGGTAACTTTTGCCATTCTCCTAGCGTGGTGAGCGCTTCTCGTGAATGTCGTTTCAGGGAACAATTGCCATGGGTCGTCCAAAATTCGATAAATTACACGCCAATGGCGGTCTGTTAGCCATAAAACCTGAAAACGACAAAAAAAATGTTGCTCATGAAATCAGTGGCTGACCTGGCTTTGAAAACTTTGAATGATGGGCCATTTTTGCGTCAAGTTCAACTACTAAATCACAAAATTGTATAAAAAATAAAATTACCTCAAAATCGTCTTTGTCCGAGCCGAACGGATTAATCATTATCAAAGTGCACTTCAGCCACGCCAAATAAATGCCCACTTCCACGACGGCCGCCAGAACATACAAATAATTTTCGGGAGCGTCGAAGTTCTGACGAGAGAATATGGCGAAGAATATGAAACCGTACACGGCGAAAATGATCGCCTACAGTATTATGTGCATTTTTTTAGATTGAAAATTGAACGTTTAATAACCAATTACCTGTGTGAAAGCCAAAGTGGGGGATGCCATCCAATCGTAGTCCAGCAAACTTCCCATCCGCATACGGTACGCCATCAGCTACAAAACATAACCGTACTAACAACTCGCAAAAAACTAATAACTCGCAATATTTTATAAAAAATTGTAAAATGAGTTTCTTAAAAATTGTTTAAAAAAGGGTACTACAATTCTGTTAACATCGCTTTTTTCACCTCTTTGATGACGTGGAGGTACTCGTATTTGCTGGAGAAAAGACATCCCTCGTAAACCTCCTTCTTCAAATTCTTTTTGGACATATCCTTGTGGATTTCCGCGAAGTAGCATTTCTTCAGGTTCGAGAAGAGCCATTGAAAAGGAACCCAATATAGACACCAACGCTCCGGCACTTTTTCCTGTAGCGCTTTGATCATACGCAACTCCTGGCTACAAATTTATTTAAATTAAATTTAAAATAAAATAAAAATGGAGCTAAATTAAATTAGAACGAAATCTTAAAACCCTTAAAAATATTTCAACAACTTTTTCAAAAGAAACCCAAAAAATTACTCATTCAATAGCAATTTCGTCTCACTCATCGCCTCAAGATTCGGGAAGCGTTTCCTCAACGGAACGGAAATGTCGCGTAACAGCAACACGAACGACAGTTGCAGATATTTCGCCAAAGTTCGCCGCAGAATTTGCACTTTCTTTTCACTCAATTTCTACAAAAAATACGCCTTTAAAATATTTAAAGAAATAGTAAATCTTTTAACAAAAAAATTCAGTATATACAAGTGGCGTCATCAAACGCCTAACGCCCCGCGCAGAATTTTTTTGAATTCTTGGCTTCAACAATTTAAAAAATCATCGTAGTCCATGAAAAATTTGGGCTATTTTATAAAAAAAAATTAATGATATTTTTTGGGGTCCGAAAGAACCTAATTTTTTGATTGAATTCTCCAATTTCATGGGAACGCCAGTGAACACCGAGCAAATTTCAACGAAGTTTACCGACGTCTTCGGACGTAGATGAACGGATAGGGAGGAGGCAACAGAGTCGGGCCACTCCATAAGCTCGTACACTTTCCACCAACGATTGACCGTGATTATGGTGAAGAAACCGAGCAAAAACGGAAGCATTATGGTATTCTCACGTTGGTGGATGAAATATGAAAACGCATATAATTTTACGCCAACCTCTGCGTCCTAAAACAAAATATAATGTTTAAAGAAACGTTGGTACTTGTACCCCCCCCCCCAACCACTTTTATTGCAATTTAATGTAAAAAAGACTATTACGTGAAATTTCAGTTGCTTAATTTTTTAGAGTTTCTACAATTATGCGGTGCGGTATCAATTTAAATTCGTGAATTTTTTTAGTTAACCAAAAATTTATTATTTTGGTAACAGCGTTGGGAACAAAATATTACGTTTTCCGACATTTTTTTTTGATTTGAATATTTGGGTAAGTGGAATGAAGTTTTTTTGACATATATTGACATAACAGAAACGTAAAAAATGAACAATTGTTGAAAGAATCAACTCAGAAGAAATAACATGATTTGAGCGAAGAAATATAATAAAAAAGAAAACCTAAACTATATAAAAATACCAATTAAATAAATCATACCTTGTAGTAGTGGTAGAATCGATTGAGCGCTAAATATAAAATGCACCAAATCAGCATTTCCAGCTTAATCAACTGCCAAACACTTCCATCCCATCGAAAAAATAGCACCTTCAACAAAATTGTTGGGCGCGCTGTTGCAGCAATGTGAGAGTATGGAACAGTCATATCCCTAAAAAGTACCATACTCTCACATTGCTGCAACAGCGCGCCCAACAATTTTGTTGAAGGTGCTATTTTTTCGATGGGATGGAAGTG
>SAUE01000133.1:131662-142675 GCA_009724625.1 Deladenus siricidicola | reverse complement strand
GAGATAAAACGCCAAAAATAAAGCCACGGTGACGATGAGTGCGCAAACAGCCGCAAACACACCGCTGCCGATCAGCATGTTCATTGACGCGCGCCTCCTTTGAGCGCGACGAGACTTCGTTAAGCTAGCCACGTCGGGACTGAATGGCGTATATGAAGATGCCGGCGACTCTACGGTAGTTGTCATCCGAGTGGTTGTCGTACTTTTTGGTTGTTGTATTTCCGTCTCGGCTGTAAAAATTGGCTCCACCGTCGCGGTAGTCGTTTCTGTAATTGTCGTCTCAGCTGGAAGTGCGGTTTGTGTCTTTTTTGATGTTTCCATCATTTGTGGCAGAGTAGTTTCAGTTGTTGAAGAGGTCATAGTTGTTTCTTCAGCCGTTGTAGACTAAAATTTAAAAAAGGTATTTTGGTGGAGCGATCTATAAAATTTATGTTACCCACCGGAAATTTTGTTTCAGTTTCAGAAGTCGAAATCATTGTCTTTGTGGATGTTGTTGGAAATTTAGTCCCCCTCGAAGAAGTCTCTTTAACTGATGTGACCGTAGTAGTCGGTACCTCCGGCAATGTCGTCCTGACCGTGGTAGTCGGCACCGACGGTGATGTCGTTCTGACCGTAGTGGTCGACACCAACGGTGATGTCGTTATGACCGTAGTGGTCGACACCAACGGTGATGTCGTTATGACCGTAGTGGTCGACACCAACGGTGATGTCGTTCTGACCGCAGTAGTCTCAACTGGAACCGTAGTCGTTTGAGAACGAGTGATCGTCCTAGGACCAACATTTTTCTCCAATTCATAGTCACTTTTCTAAAGCGAAAAATATAAAAAAAATGCACTTAGCATTTAATTATACAAAAATTATTCATGCTTGCAACACAACATTTTAAATCAAAATATGATTAATATACAACATACCTGGGCAAGGGGAATGAAATTTTTTTGCGTGATGGTCTAAATATTCAAACGCTCGTATCTCGGCTCCCAGACGTCGGGAGACAAAACGGAGTATGTTTTTGGAACGCTCTCGTCGAGCTCTTTCGGCGGGATGGGGGGATGACCCCCGTGCCCTGGTATGATATGCAAGACATTTTATTTTTAGGCATCCCAAATTTATTGAAAATTTTTTTCGATAGTTGATTGTTTTTTCCCTAATTTAAAGGATAAAAAATATACGAATAAAAGAACTAAAAAAATTTTTCAGATGTTGATTTGCGCATTTTGGGATTTTATATTCTCCTCGAAACTTGGATTTTTTATGTTGAAATATTTTATTTGAAAAGTGCTCACAAATCTCAGCGTCATATCCTCACACGTTGGTCCGACCTTGCCGCGAAAGACGCCGAACCTCACAAAGTGCAAGCCGTCCTCCCTGTGCCGAACGTACAACTGGCACATGTGACGGATGGTGGCCGCCGGCCCGCCTCTCGTCGACGCGATCGACGACGGTCGGGGATATTCCGAGAGTTGAATTGTCATCGGTTCGGGCACGTGGCCGCTGAAGTTATACCGGTCGAATTTCACACGGTTCGTCGTTTTGTTGTGATAGCCGAAGAAGAAATTCTCTGGCGAATACCCAAACGCAGACATGCACTGTCTCTTGTAGCGTGCATACGAGAACCAGACACTAAAACATTTTTTATATTTTTTGCATTCACATAATTAATATGAATTATTTTTTATGAAATTATAATTTGGCTAAAGCCTATTACCACAGACTTTTATAAATTTTTTAAGTTTTTTTCCACGCGTTCATCAAAAAATCTGATATTCATCATGCGCGGAAATGCCGAAAGTTTTTTTTGGTTTGCTAAAGTTCGAAAATCCACAAAAACCATAGAGGAAACCAAGGTATAATATTGGGGGAAATTTTGTAGACTTTTAAAAGATCATAGATGCGTGATCATGGCGAGAAAAAATTATGCAAGTTTGCAGACTTTCATAATTTATATCCCATAAAGTAGTCCGATCTTATCTACATACTTTAGAATTTCCTAAACGTAAATTATTCTTTGCCAAAATTTGCAATGTTTTATTGTTCCAAAATAAAACATCTTATTTTAGCTTATAATTTGTAATAATTAAAGAGTGTAAAAAACTTGAAAACGTACATATTATCATTGTCTGCTGTTAGACAACTCAAATTCTTTGGTGGAGTAACGGTGAAGACAATTGAGTCGGCCAATCTACCCGCTTCCGGAACAATAATTCGAACAAATTTATCTGGATCATCCTTACGCAGTGAGAATGAACTAAAATACAACAGTTATAATATAATAATCAATGAAAGGAGTTGTTGGAAAAAGTATTTTTCCTTGATTTTTAATTCTAACTGTCACAAGACCTTTTTTACATATGGAATAATAAATAAAAGGTTGAATAAGAATCTACAACTTTCGAGATCTCAGACTTCACTAGCTGTTTCACAGAAATACTCAAAAAAAACGATTCACATTGGACTTTCGGAAATCAAACGATCGTCAGCGTTGGAGAGTGGAAAATCAAAAGCCAACGTCGAGAATATGAAAACCCACGACAACACTTTTAGTTTTTCACCAACAAAATACTCAAACACACTTCTCACCTTCATGCTACATCAAAACGGATAATAATCGATACGCCCCGTCAAAATAGGAGGGGGTGTCTTGGAGCGTCGTAATTCCATTTGGAATGTAAATCAATGGTGATTTGAAAAAAAAAATTAAAATCGAAACTTGATAAAGATCGGAAGTTTACGTGTCATTTTTATCACTTTTACGTGATGGGAATTAGAATGCAGCTATTTTCGGAGGTGCCAGCCAATTTATATGATCAGCCAATTTTTTTAATGTCATTCTACGGTATATAAAAAGTCGCGGGCCCTAATCTGCAGTTGAGTCCCGAAAATTTTCGCTCTTTCGGCCTAGTGGATGTTTGGTTTAAATCATTATGCTGACAAGAAATTTGAATCCACCTTGCGGCAATTATTTCTTTCAATTTTCCACTCATAAAACGCAAAAATCGATGCGCTTCATCATATGTATATGTTCGTCGAAATTTACGTTTTTGAAAATTTATTCATGCAATTATATACAAACAATTTCAACA
Source organism: Deladenus siricidicola (assembly GCA_009724625.1). Taxonomy (NCBI): domain Eukaryota; kingdom Metazoa; phylum Nematoda; class Chromadorea; order Rhabditida; family Sphaerulariidae; genus Deladenus; species Deladenus siricidicola. The sequence goes on along the minus strand of SAUE01000133.1, from coordinate 139,592 downwards.
TAGACGTCAAATACAAAATATACATAGAGGAATAGAGTGCTGCAAACATCTAGCAATGGCTAAAATAGTACTCAACTGTCAACCAAAAATTAACTGAATTTTTCTCAACGTTTCACGTCAACCCACCCCCCCCCCCTCGCGTTTCTATCTGGGCGTTTGCGTCTTCTGCTCAGCGATGGGTGTTTTTTGCGTTTTCTGCNGACTGTCGCCATCGATTTCTCGGCTCGTCGTAATTTTGTCGGCCAATGGCGGTGACGAGGACGTCTGCGCTTGACGTGTCTTGAAGGATTTCTTAGATTTCGAAAATTTCTTCACGTCACAATGAGCCTCCACTTTGTTCGCGATTCTCGTGGTTATTTTCGGATGAACTCGAGGCTTTGACGGCAAATCAGCATCGCTGTAGCTTGTATCGACGGCGGTGATCACGTGCGGATGAGGAAGGGCGGCGCCTTCGCCCACCCACTTCGGCGTCTTCAGCAGACGCTCGGCAGACGGCATATGTGACCGCGTCATCGTGTCACCCGAGCAAGACGCCTTCACTACTCGTTTATCGCCCCGTTTCTTCGCGAACATTGTGTTCTCCGTTTTCGCGTCTCCATCACTTCTTAACAGCATTTTACTTTTGTTAAATTTGTTGTGGTATTGGCCAACCCTTTGTTGAATCCCCCAGCAAAATTTTTAAAATTTTCCGCAGAATTTCACTACCCCACCCCAAAACTTTTTAACAAGCTTTCTGCAAAATACATGTGCCCACTCTCCTTTCCATACTGTTTGTTTACGGTTAAAAAACTTTGATTCTTACGTATTATCGGGCTGCAAAAAAAATTTCATGACCGTTTTAAGTTTTCTAGCACATCAAAATTAGTAAAAGTTTTTGCAGTTTTTTGATAATACAAAACTTATCTTCAAAAACAAAAGTAGCTTAAATTGAAAAATGAATAGGGCTAACCAGTGTTTCCAAATTTTGGCTATTTCGACTTTCCCGCGCTTTTCTGGATTGCCCGAGTATCCCATCAATGTGGGCAATCGATATGTCAGCGGATAGCCCATTAAAAATTATGTTGATCTGTGTAATCAAAAATGCTCAAAACCCAAATATCGGAGTGTTGTTTGCGATAGAAAAAAGCGCGGGAAAGTCGAAATTTAATTTTAGCCAAAATTTGGAAACACGGGCTAACCGATATTCGGAATCCTCCACCGCACAACAACAAAACAGGCAAATCGCCAGCGAACCAAACACCACCAGCGACGCCACTAAGATACCGCCGATGATGGCCGGCCATTGCATCGGCGTCTCTTTCTCGACTTCATCCTCAACGCCATCAACGGATCCATTGTTCACGAAAACACTCTAAAAATTAACCTGGAAACGTTGCCAATTCCGAGGGTCATCAAAAAAGGGAAAAAAACAAATCCATTGCTTACCAAATGTAAACCCATTGATCACCAACCCCAAACTTCGGTAAAATGTTGAAATGAAAATTTGTAATTGGTAGGCCATAAATTGATTTTTTGTAGCATTTGTCATTCTGATTTTTCCAAAAGGCATGCTTTGGTCAATACACCAAACATTTAAGACCAGTTCTGTTGCCAACTTTTTGCCCGTGTCCAAAAGTTTTCACCAAGAAATCACACAGCTAGTTTCAGGGTCTTTAATGGCGTTAATCTTTAAAAACCCGCTTCCGATGTAAAACGTCAGAGGAAAGGTTTTGTAATTTAATTCCAATTAAAATAGTACGACGAATTTCGCCAAAATCGCTTATTAGAAATTTTAATGCTGAAGCAAAAACTGCCAGCGAGTCGGCATTTTTCGGTGCCATCAGTTTCTTTATCCAAGCTTTCTACAAAAGAAAGAAATTCCGCTTTTAATTTAAATTGAATATTTTTGAATTTGCAGCAAATTCGATTTTTTTAATATTTAAAATACCAGGAATTTGTTTGAAATAATGTCGATGTTGTGTCTAAGTCTAAAGGAATAATATTTATTCATCAGTTATTACAAAAATTAATATTTACATAAGGTTCTTCTAGGTCAGCCTTACTTCAACGGAAAATCACCGAATAATTCCAAAATACCGTTAAAGCCCACCTAAAAATTTTTCAAAAAAGGTACGAATTGATAAAGCAAAAATTAACAATGTGTGAAGAAAGGACCGCATCGCAATTTTCCCGTAAAATTATAATAATAAGACTTAATTAATATCAGCAAAATAAACGAAAAATTCCTACTTCAAAAAGTACACATCACAAAATTGGCTATAAATGGAGATAAAGCGAAGTTGTTACGTTCTAAAAATGAATGGTATGTTCTCCAGGAGTTTCCGCGCAATTCGGTTAGTCCAAAGTTAAAGACTTTTTAAGTATTTATAGTTAAATCCCCTATCGTTCAAATATGTTATGAATAAATGTTGGACTTTTTTGATTATCTCCATTAGTTAAAGGCCCCCCTCCCTGAACCAATTTTCCAAAAACATACTCAGTTTTGTTCCCCAATTTACTTTAATTTTCTACTACGAACGTAAAAAATTCGACCACACAACAATTGTTCACAAATTATGAAACAAAAACGTTGGTTTTACGTTACGTAAACCCCTTGTTCGTCCACGGCGTTCCGTCCAACGCTTTTCCGTAGTATCCCTCCGCGTAATAGTCGCGTTCCTCGTTCGCGTTTCGATCGCCCCAGTCCTCCTCTATGTGGGGCGCTAGATGGGACGGCACTCCGCCTAGCAAATCGATGAGCAAGTAGTCGCGACCCTCTTGAAAACATTGGCGAATGCGCTCGAGTTTGCTTTGGCGGATGAGATTTTTGGGCACGGTCAGGCCATCGTACGCCTCTTCGATGAAGAACAAAAAGCGAGCATCCTCACGGGGACGCCGTTTTCTGCAATTTTTTGCTTTAAAATAAAAAATTCGAAGTCTTATAAAGTCAAAAACTACCTATCAAAAAGTCGAGCTTCCCTAATTGAAATTCCCGCATTTTCGTAATCAAATTGTTCGTAATAATTGAGAAATCCGTACATCAACTCGCCCACTGACCTGGTATTGGGTTGAATTTCTAAAATAATTTTGAACTCAATTAACTTTTGCTTTGAAAGACAAAGAAAGTTCATTGAATAATACCCGGGAGAGAAAGTTTTGCGTCATAGACCAGGTCCTCCACGTTCCCCGTGCCGTCAAAGAGTTCGGGAAAAAGGCTGATTAAATTGGGGAGAATTGGCGGCTTGACGCCGCATTGCAGAAAATGTACGACCATTAACATAATTGTGTAACTGCAAGTGGATAAAAGTGTTGAAACATCATTGCATACATATATGTGCATAAGATAAAATAAACACATTGCCATTTCAGTGGAATTTTCCATATGAGAAATCCGTTAAAAAATTTCCAAGATTTTTTTCAACCGCCAAAATTTCAATTCTTACAAAGAAAAAACAAAAATAAAAATGGGAGAATCCCACCCCTCCCCCAGGCGATGCCAACATGTGTCACTTATATTGAAGAAAATAATCAACCTGTTCACCCCGCCATACTTCGGGTCGACCACTTTCACGTCTGCCGCCCAATCCTTAAAATACGTGGTCATGACGGGAACTCGAGGATCGATTCTAAAACCAAAAAAATTCAAATGCTCTACTGTTTTTCCTCAAAACTCAACTGAAAACTTGAAACAAAAATTTCACCTAGCATAATAGCTTAGAAGATGCGAATTGAAAATCCCAGCAACGCAATTACAATTAATATCCACCTCAACGTCGTTAAATGGAAAGTTGAGCTCTAATTTTAGAATTGGCACCTACAACATAAAATATATGCAAAGTGTCTATCGTGTTGCGACAATTGCGGCTCAAGTAATTACGTTGTTCCTTTATTAAAAATATCCATTTATTTTAATTTTATTATTAACAAAATAATTTTCGGAAAAAATTAAGCTGTCTTAGGCGAGTTGGAAAGTAATATAAAATTTAAAAAATTGGATTTTTTATTTAATGGACCATAACTGTTTGGGCCGCAATTGTCCGAGTCGCAATCGACGGACCGCAATTGTCGCAGTGTCGTGTCTATCAAGGATGTGGTCCGAAATTTTTGTGACCATCAGAGAGGGGAGAGAAGCGGTTGCGACCAAAAAGTGAAACACACCAAATTTTTCTTCCTTTTTACACTGGTACTTTCTAGGTTTCAAGGAGGGACGCTACTCCCCACGGCTCTTTATTATTCGGAAGCAAAAATGTTTAATTTTTTTGTAAATTCAACTTTGTAAGTTACATTTTTTTCGGTCGTAATAAGCAGCAAAAACCTACGCGAGCAAAAACAAGCTCAACAGAGTGGATAAAAGGTTCTTCGTCCAAAACCGCTTTCGATACCGTTAATACATAGAGAGCCACCCTGAAAAATATTTTATAAATAAATTACTAACATTATCTTTACAAATCAGTGTTGTAACTTGAATACTTTTTGAATCCTCAAGGATCTAAAAATGTATCCAATTTGGGCGGGACAAAAGCAAAGTGTATTCAAAATGGATTCAAATTAGATCCAATTTGAATACATTTATGAAAAATGGATTCAATTGAATACTAATTGCATCCAACATGGATCCAGTATCTGCGTGGATCTGCAGATCTTTTTGGGATTCAAGTTACAACACTTACAAATACAATAAACTATCGCCCTCAAAAATATTACTACCAATCTTAATTCTCTCAATCTTTTCTTTTCAAAACAAAGTTTTCGGGAACGAATATTTTTTAAATTAAAAATAACTTCAAAGAAAAAATCAAAATTCTTAACAAAAATAATTTATTGGAGTTGCTCTGAACTTGATCCAGAGAAAATGCTGCAAATTTTAGGGTGCGTCATTCGAAAATTTTTCGAAAAAATTACACCTAAAAAATTTAAACTTTTTTGAAAATTTACTCACTCCTCATCGTACAAATCATTAATACCGCAGCGTAATGCTAAACACAAATCAAGGTCAGATCCTCGCGTTCCAAAGCGATTTACGGTAGAGCCACCCAATGCTAAAACTGCGCTAGGAAATACCTAAACAAAATTGAATTCTCAAAAAATAAAAGAAGCTGTAAAAATTTGTAGAAAACAAACCGGCTTCAAAGCATCGGCCAACATTTTGTGAATTCGTCTTTTAAAGAACACTTCGTGAATTCTCTAAAGTTTTTCAAAATGAAAATATTATGCTTTATTACTTTTTCAGTCTGTCAAGCATTTTCACGACGTGATGAACAGAAAGTTTTTACATTGGTTCCCCCACCTGATTTTTCACGTCCGTCCTTACATCTCAAAATACGATCACGCTAATTAAAAAATCCGTACCTGTTTTCTTTGCTCGTGGGCTTGCCAGAGACGTGCATTTACCAGATTAAATTCTTCATCATTAAATTTTTTCGAATGATCAAAATCGTAGAAAACTCGATCGCGACCCTGCACGGGGCTAACCATAAACTTTTGTGCATCTTCATCCTTTTCGGCAGGTTCGTAGTCCTCGAATCCATGACAAACTCTAAACCTCACGCGTAAATAATTGGCATATTTATTGCATATTAAAATTTACACCCAATTTTTGATTTTACTATCAAACAAATATTTAAAATCAAATTTGTCCAAAATTTAAAAATTACATACAGATCTAAAAATTTCATAAAAGACATACAGAGAACGCGACGTGCGCTGGTTTCCAAGCATAAATAAACTGCCCAATATACAACTAAAAAAATGTAAGTGTGCAAAATATAATAAATTCGTTTAAAAAGTTCTCCCACAGGACCGAAGAGCTTAAAACCCAAAACTCCAAAAAAAGAAAACCTGACTGAACTGCCGCGGAAAGTAAACTGAATAATAATATTTGATCTATGTATGTAAAAATGAATGTAAAATAAACGGTACTTTTATAGTTCGGGATAAACTGCACTTTACCCCCCCCCCCNATCGTTTCAAAACAAATTAGAAAGCATTAAAACGAGTTTCTCTTAGGAGCTTAGGCTTTAGGCTGAACCTTAGGCTGAGCCTTAGGCTAGGCCTCAGGCGTATGTTACCTTGGTCCCCCCTGTGGTTTTCGACAATTTGATACCCGATTTGGGTACTTTTTTTGGAATTTCCGCCAGAATGAATATCAATTTCGTGATCAGCGCATCAAACTACGTAGGAAAACATCAAAAAAGTTTTGAAATTCTGGGGGGGGGTAAAGTGCAGTGACCCCATAGTTCCTCCCCCATATGGATTTTTAATTTACAATTTTTAGCGTGCTGACAACGCGTCGGTGACTGAAAAGTTATAATTTATTTTATATGAAAAATGATCAGAATCGAGGGCTTCCGAATGGCAGAGACATGCCATTAAATTTTATTGAGATTCGAAAATAGAGTCCTAATTTACCTATTGGACGTCATTTTCAAGACAAATTTTGAGAGGGGGACCAGCAGCATAAAAACTGCAAGGTTTTCTTCGCAGCTATTTTTGCAAAAACTTAAATTGGTATAGAATGCCAGAAGAATACGCCGCAATTTCAAATTTTGCTTCGGACGCTCCGTTTAAAAAAATCTTATTTGGCGGCGAAAAATGAACGTCGTTACGGTATTTCGGCGGGGATGCGAATTTTCATTTCGCACATCTAAGTCTTCACTGATCGGTTGCTTGGCGATTTTGAGCCATCAATATTTCCACTGGTGTGTATAAAAGCGCGTATCACTTCACCATTACCCATTCGGTGAGGATTTGCTCGACAGTTCAACGTTCCGCATTTCAACACAACGATTCCCCTGCATTGTTCGACTAACTAGTTCAAGCCAATGACTTCAACCTATCTGGGCGTTGGTGGAGGTGGTGGCGGAGGCGCAACTTCGGCTTACTTCGGAGTTCCGGGTACGGGCGGCGGAGGAGGCGGCGCGCCGAAACCAAGTGGAGGCGGCGGTGGTGGTGGAGCGGGTGGTTCAACATCCGTATACTGTGGTCCTGGTGGGGCTCCGGGCGGTGGTGCCACTTCGGTGTACTTCGGCGCTCCTGGTGCTGGCGCACCAAAGCCTGCTGGTGGTGGAGGCGGAGGAGGAAACTACTTCTCCGTGCCGCCTGCTGCAGGCGGTGGAGGAGGTAAATCTTTTTCGCTTTTGTTTTATTTAATTCTGATTTGGATGACTAATGAAGGATCATATCTGTCCCACTTGCCTCGAAATATTTTCGATTTATCCAAATTTTGCTGTTATTGCATTTTTACTTTTCTGTAATCTTGTGTGTAATGTAATCCTCCCCAATTGGAGGGGCGCCATTTCCTCCACGAAAGCGCATTACCGTTTTTTTCGTTACAGGTGGAGCGAAGACTTGCATTGGAGCTGTCGGCGGCGGTGGCTTTGGAACAACGACAGCCATTGGTGCAGTGGATCCGACGAAGACAGCTATTGGAGGCGTCGGTGGTATGCCAGGCGGTTTCGGAACTACTACAGCCATCGGAAGTGTTGATCCAACCAAGACGGCTATCGGCGGCATGCCGGGCGGTTTCGGTACGACGACTGCGATCGGTAGCGTTGATCCGACTAAGACGGCCATCGGCGGTATGCCAGGCGGTTTCGGTACGACGACTGCGATCGGTAGCGTTGATCCAACGAAGACGGCCATCGGTGGTATGCCAGGCGGTTTCGGTACGACGACTGCGATCGGTAGCGTTGATCCGACGAAGACGGCCATCGGTGGTATGCCAGGTGGTTTCGGTACGACGACTGCGATCGGTAGCGTTGATCCGACTAAGACGGCCATCGGCGGTATGCCAGGCGGCTTCGGGACCACTACTGCTATCGGAAGTGTTGACCCCACCAAAACGGCTATTGGCGGCATGCCAGGCGGCTTCGGGACAACTACCGCTATCGGAAGTGTGGATCCGACTAAAACTGCTATCGGCGGTATGCCAGGTGGCTTCGGGACCACTACT
>SAUE01000133.1:87218-105529 GCA_009724625.1 Deladenus siricidicola | reverse complement strand
ATAATTATACGGACACCATCCCACCCACCCCACCCCACCCCACCCCCCCCCCACTTAAAGGTAGATTTTATTATTGTTTGAATTGTTTGAATCGATGATGAGTTCTTTGTTATTTTTTAGTACTGTTTTCGGTATGTTTTAAGGAGAATGCCATGAGGTAGAGGAAGTCTTTCAATTCACACATTATAAAAAACAATCATTTGACATTAAGGCCCGTGAGATCGGGGCTCTCACAAGAATGGACACAAATGCCTTTGGCTACAATATATAAATTATTGAAAAAATTTTTTATAAAGTTCTTGAAAATTTTAAAGAATTTTTAGTGCTAATAGAAAGAGCTCGTCGAAGGCGTTCCAAAAATATCCTTGACTTTGACCTCCGACCTTTGTAAAAGCAGAAAGCTTTTGAAAATTGTGAATTTATGGCTATTACCCCCCCCCTCCTCCTTTCCAGGGGGTTACCCGAAGGGTTACCCTACTTTTGTGCCCCACACTTGCGCCCCAGACACTTGCGCCCCAGACACTTGCGCCCCAGATATTTGTGTCCCAGATATTTGCGCCCCAGACACTTGCGCCCCAGATATTTGTGCCCCAGATATTTGCGCCCCAGATATTTGCGCCACGGATTCGCTCGGGGCGCAAATGTCCAATCAAGGCGCAAATATCTGGTGCGCAAATGGCGAGTGCAAGTGTCTGGAGCGCAAATAATGGAAGGGGTGAAGGGGGTAATCCGGACTCGCTCGTTGGTATGTATATAATTTGTATGTATTATTTTGTAAAGTGCAAAATTTGCAGAACAGTAATTCATTCATACTTTGCCAATACTTCACATATTTCAAATTCCTACTGAAACAAAAAACCAGTCAAGCTTACGGTATCTCTCCATTGTGCTACAATAACTACAATCTAGAAAAAATCCCAAAAATCACCTGAAACGGCTTTTAAAATGAACAGCGTGGCGTACCGTATTCCACCGACAGAAATGGCTGGTTCGGCCACTGACCTACGCGAGGCCGCCTCGGGCAGCAATTCGCCACCCTTTTTGTGCAAAGTGAAGGTAGAAACACGCCGTACCCAAATCATATTATGATATTTGTTGTACGACGAGTAAGAGAGAGAGAGAAAGTGCGAGAGAGTGAGAAATAAGAGAGAGACAGAGAGAACGTGAAAGAGAGCGAATGCGAGAGATAGATAGAGAGAGAGAAAGAGAAAAATAAAGAGTTAGAGAACGTGATAGAGAGAGTTAGAGAACGTGAGAGAGAGTGCGAGAAAGTGAGAGTGAAGAGAGAAAAAGAGTGAGTGAGTGAGAGAGAGAGAGAGAGAGAGATTTTCCAAGTGTTGTCTTTTTTTAATTTAAATAATTGAGCAAAAAATTTAATCGCTTTTCTTGTACATATTTTCGAGAAAGCAAATTGTTTTAAATTAAAAATCTTTTTGTGATAGCCTTAAATTAAGAACGAACAAAAATATTTTTGCAGAATTTGCTAATTGCCGTTTATTGAACGGAATTCGAATTAAATAATTAAATATCGGAAAGGCAAATTAACTCTGATGTTTGGAGAGAAATGCCCTCAAATAGAAAAAAATAATAATTGACTCGGATATTGTTAAATTTTCGCTACGATGAATTCGGCACAATTTTAAATAATATTTTCACTAAAATCATACGTAAAGTATAAGTTATACATATACTGTATATCATGTATTAATTGATTCAATTGTAAATTTTAGGACGGTTTCGCTGTCAGACAAGGTCATTTGGCGCCGCCAGTAACCGCCCCCGACAGTCCACGGCCGCAGAAAATCGCCGGTAAGTTAGAAATTTGTAACTTTAACACATTTGCTTCATGCCAAATGTGAATTTTCTGACTTAACTTCCTTGAAATTCCACATTTTTCAAAGTTTGAGTGCGTGTGCTTTTTCAGAGCCGATGACGTCGGGATCGCTGAAGGTACCGCCGCCCTCCGAATCCAACTCGCCGCCCGACAGCAACCGCTCGACGAACGAAGCCGAGCACAAAAAATAAACACATTTAAGTTAACACACACACACACAATGATGCAATTTATTATTGAAAATTTCAATTACATTTTCTATTCTTACGCAGCGATTGTCGAATTTTTTGCAGTATTTTTTGAGCTGGAATTTTTTGGAATTTTCAAAGATTTTTTTTTTGGAGTTTTCAGAGAATCCAAAATGAAAGCAGCAGAGTACATCGACATTTCAAAAGCTGTTATAAAAACAGCTTTTGAAAAAAATTCCAATCGCAGCAACTTATTTTTATGTTTGTTCCTCAGCGAAGCAAATTGCAGATCAAATTGTTTTTGTACAGTGCGCAAAATGCATACATAAAAACGCACAATTACTACGGTAATTGATCACCAATTCAAAAAAGTGTCAAAAAAACTTAAAGTTTTTTTCATTTCTTGTTTTTTTTCAGCTTTTTAACATTGAAAAAACAAAACAAAAAATTCAATTTTTGACATTACTTTTTAACGATTAACTTTTTGCTCTTTGCATTTTCGCACACGATTACTGTATTTTTGTGTTCTTGTATTCTGAATTAAAATTTATGATTTTTTTTATCAGGTGTTGGGGATATTTTGTATTTCGGCAAAAAAATGATATCAATCTTCAAATAATATTTGTTCCTTGCGTATGAAATAAACTTTGAAAATAAACAATAATAGGAGGATAAAACCCAAAAAGGATTCCCGACTCAAAAAGCCGGGGGGAAATTTTTTGAAAATTAATTTATTACTTGTATGTTGTCTTATGTAAAATTGTCATTTTCATTAGAAAATTTTTTGCGCTTTTTATAAAATTCAAACCCATTAAAATGAATTGTGATTGAGTTGAATTATTTTCCAAAATAATTTAGTCCTTTTTTCTGCTTTGTAACGAATTATTGAATGATGCAAAATTGTATAGAAAATTAATTCCACATAAAGTTGTAGTATTCGAAGAGTGGGATTTCACATTCTAAAAATGGCATTAAACTAGCTAGAAAAACAATATCAGAAATATATTGTTTCTTCTTGAAATACTTTTAGCGGGTTTCTATACAAAAAATTAATGCTAAAATAAATAGTTTATTCCTCACAGCTCCGCGTCAAATAGAATATTATAATAATTGATACGATGAGAATGATGATTCTCAACGCCAATATTACACAATATAATGATGAAAAAAATCAACATCAATGAACCAAACAACAATGAGAATAGTAAAATATGTAATAAGTTATGCATATTTGTCCCACCACACATACCGCCCAAACAAATCGAAAATTTCAAAAAAATTCTTCATAACGTCCTTTAAAAATGTGCACTATCACTCTTAGCTTTTCTAATGCGTTCTTAGAATTGCAGACAGTGGAGAGGATCCAATAGAAAAGGCACAAAAAAACTCTTTTTGGAAAAAGTGAAATTCGTTTTTCTCTCATACTCAGCCAATTTTATGAATACCAAAAATAAAGAATCAAGGTAAAATTCCCCTGAAAAACTGCGTAGTTCAAATTGAGTTCAAAATTTCAATTACAAGTAATTTTTCCCTACTTTTTGGCTTCATTTCCTATAAAAAAAATTTCCAAAAAATTCTGCCAATGCTTAAATTTTTATTAATTTAATTTTCCTACAAAATTTTATCTCACATACACATTTCGAGAATGAGTCATTCAGCGCTCGAATTTTTCTCCGCCCCGCTTCCGCCACCGCGCTCTACCGCCGACTTGTCGACGCCCCTTTGCGCAAAAGCATTTTGAAGGCTTTTGATCTGCAAATTTAACAAAAAATTAGACAGTCAAAATTTGTTCAAAAGTTTTCCGTATTTTGTCAACCAAACTTTTTCATTTCCAAAATATCTGCAATACACAATCGCTTGATTTTTGGAAAGTTAATCCAATAAAAGACGAATATACAATGAGTATTCCCTTTAAAATCGTCGCAAATCCATTTAGCAAAAAAGAATACCTTATCGCCGAGCGAAAGCGCCATGCCCTGCGATTTGGCGCGAATTCGCACGTGGCCGATAATGGCGCTGTCGGGATTGAGCGGGTCCGACTTTTCAATGGAGACGTTCGCCAGCGCCTCCTCCCCGAAAATGGAATGTGCGCATAAATTCGCCGCCAAAAAGCCACATTCGCCTTCTGCAAAATGTTCTCAAAGTTCAACTCTCATCGGCACAAAAAAAATCAAAAAATCGAAAAAAACAAGATATATAATACAAAAAGTAAATATCAAAAATTACGGAAAATACAATTTTCCGATATTTTTTAGAAAACAAAAACCAATTAAAATTTACCAAGTGCAGCGCCCGTAGTTAGCAATTTCATGTTGGTGTGTGCGGAAAGATGGTCCAAATATTGCCGAAGACCAGTGATTGGCGTCACCACCGATACCTTTAACCAACACATTTATAGCAAATCTTATTTAGTTTTGTAACATTTCATCGAATCCAATAAATAAATAAAAATAATTACCACTTTCTTGGAAAAAACAACAAAAACAAAGCAACATGAAATTGTGCTGTACAAAAAATTAGTTACATTTTCGTCAACCCCCCTGCGCAAACCACCTCAAATACTCATAAATTGTCACCTTATTCTCCCATTCAAACTCTGCCCACATCGTTCGAAACTCGGTGTCCGTGCACGTTCCAGGCACTATGTAATCCTAAAATAAAAATAAAATCTTTTCAAAATCAAAAACATAATGCCAATTTGATAAACCTATAATAAATATAATAAAATACCATAATATCAATATGAATGTCCTCCAGGTACACACAATTACGATCCGATGTAGAGCCGCGTATATCGTAGGCAATTGTCGAAAAAATCACACCGTTCTCCGTTGATGCCACCTTTACAGTAGCCTAAAAAAACCTTGTAATACATATCCGAAATGTTGTCGAGTGAATATGTCCACTCCTCCCATAGACAAATTCCAATTTCTGATATTCCACGAAAAAAACACGCAATTAAACCTTAATGTCCGTAAAATCGTGTGGTGCCAAAGTCAGCGGTGTCGGCTTGTCCACCAACTTCAAGTCGCCCACGGTCGACAACTCCAACGTCAAGTTCTGAAGCGTATTCGGCGTCTGATTCACCACCAAAACGTCCAGTACAATGTCATATTGGTTCACGTTGACGTATGCCTCCGCGTAGACCGGGTCGGAGAAGCCGGCCAGCTGAATCACCTTGCCCAACTTCGACGTGGCAAAGTCGATCTTGGTAGTTTTGGGCGCGGTGCCGAGCGCCTGCGACAACGACAAGTCGAAGAGATTTTCGCCGACTGCGCCGCCCGCTACGCCACCGCCGACGCGAGTTGAGAGCTGCGTGAAGGAAATGGTTTTGTCAGCCTGCAAACACACAATAAAAATATTTCTTTTAAATATAAAAGTGAAAAAAGACCTCAATAATTTTTTGCTTTTTAGCGCGACCCGAGCCGGTACCAGTCTCGTGCCTATCCACATCGCCTTTTGCATCAAGCATCATCGACAACGAGCCCCGGCATTCCTCCAACAGAATCGGCACGACGCCCGGCCACTGGCTGAGAATTGCGCGCAAAGTGATAGAGAGACGATCCAAGTCGTCCTCAGTGATGGACGTCTTGCACAGTCCCGACTTGCCCACATGAATTATCGAAGCGATCAGAAGACATGCCTCACCCGCCAACTTGTTGACGGCCGCCGATTTGCCTTAAAAGCAACGAAAGTTAACGACGAACTCCATGGCCTACTCAACTTATTTCGAATACAAAATTCGCTCATTCATAATGCATACCCGGATTCAACGACGCAAAGCGGTAGACGAGCTTCGACAAATCGTTGGTCAGCGCAGCGCCGATAAAGAAATTTCCTTCGAGAAGCAGTTTGCGAAGAATCGGCTTTTCTGTGCTAACAGACGACGATTTTGTGGTTGAGACAAAAGAGGACTGTGTAGCGTAAGTTCCATCCGCGGTCACCAACGTCTTCACCTAAATTTCATTTGTGTCCCAACTTTTTAGATATAAACTTTAACTTGAATGAATAGTCTCCATGTTATCAAAAAAAGCGCAAGGTGTTATGCCAAACTACGTACGTAGACGTAGTCATCATATGCTTCAAAAATAGAACAATTTTAACTATAATACAATTTTCAACCGTCTTTGAAATAAAATCAGATTGAAATACTTCTATAAAAGAGAGAGCAAGAAACGATCCTCCAAGTAGCGTCTTTCTCATAACTCACATCTTTGAAATATATCGTGATTAAAAAATATGAAAGATAAATAATAAATAACGACAAAATTATCAAAAAAACCTTCAGGTTGGGAACGTCGCTTTTATCGTGCGTCGCGTCCTTCGCCGACTCGTCGCCGTTTTGTTGTTCGTGTTGCTCGGAGCCGACGATGGGCAGCTCGCCCACAGAATTCTTCACCAACTCAAACACCTTGGCGATAGCCGCGCTCGTGTCGCTGTACTCGCCCAAAATCCACGACGCACTGCGATACACATTGCCGTTGCGGATTTGCGGAAAAACCTCCTACATAAATTTTAAAAAATATTAAAAAGCGATAGTAATCTTAAATCAAAAAAAAAATCATCGCGCAATTCAATTTTTAAACTTTTCTTAAAATCAAGCACAATACATATTACCAAAAACTGTTGAGCTCATTGCAAAATTTTCTTCTTACCAAAAGATGCTGAACGATAACGGCACGCAAATGGGGAAGGCGTTGGACGGCCTCGCGAATAAAAAGTAAGACGTCGGAAGCAGCCGTCTCCGTCTGATCAGAGAGAAATTCCATGAGCACAGGCACAATTTGTTGAGCGACGTCGGGAAATTTAATGGTGGCGGAGTGAAGCGTTTGCACCAGCAATTTACGGTAGCGACCCACGTCCTCTTGCGTGTTGTTCGTGGTCTTGTCGATTTCCTAAAAAACAAAAATTTTTTTTTAACAAATCTCAACAAAAGTGAATAAGAAAACTTTATACAAAAAGTAATTACAACAATTTGAAAAAAGTGTGCAATATAAAAAATGGGGCAAAAAATTCCAACCTTCTTGAGAAACATGACCATTTCCTGCACGTTTCGCGATGAGACCAAGTCCAGCGCCAATTGCAAAATCTTCTTGCGCACCTCGTAGTCAGTAGAGGTGAGAACACGCAAAATATCCATCACCAATTCCTGTAGCACCTTTTCGCTTGGCGCATTTTCGCGCAAATTCATCAGGCGGTCCAAAACAATTAACTGAAAAATTAAAAAATTATATATATTTAGTCCAAAAATATGCATAATTTTTTATGCATACATAACATATTGCTGAGCTCAAAAACCGCACCTTAACATTATTGTCGGACTCTTTGACGATGAGTTCAATGTAGGTGGAGGCCGCAGCCTTAATCGCTGTGGGCGCCGAGCTCAGCGTCACCAGCGTACCCGCCGCCTCGTACCGTACCGCCGCCGACTGGGACTGTAGCAAACTGTAGACGCAACGAATGAAACGACTACGTTCCGTCGGGTTATTGTAGCACACCTGAAAAATGCTTCGTAATTACGTACGTTTAGAGATATATGTATAATTTTTTTTTATAAAATACATTAAAAAATGATCTGGAACAATCCACATTTCGTGGCTCTCTGAAATTCAAGATAAAGACAAATAAAAATACAATAAGTTAAAGAGAGAAGAAAACCTTGTAGATCAACTCGACGATGATGAGCTGAAGAATGTCGCCAAACGTGATGACCTGGTCGATGCAGCCCGACAAATACTCCAACGCCCTCGCCTGGTCCACGTGCAAAAGCATCATGAACGCGTTGCGCTTACAGGACGCGTCCTGCTCTGCCTCCAGAAACTGCGAAATCAGCTCGGGACCGTCGGAGATCAGGAACTCGAAGTTCTCTGAAGAAAAAAAAGGTAATTATCCTACCCAAATTCTAAGAAGCGTTTTAAAGACTACTTGAATTAAAAGATTTATATAAAATATATTTAAAAAATCAAAAAGAACGTTATCTTTTACATTCCACCTTCCGTGGCTTTCAAATTCAAGATAAAACAAAATAAAAGAATATAGTAAATTGAAGAGAAAAGCCTCACATTTTATATTAAAAACATGTTGACAAAAATAGAATTTTTTATATACTTTCCGGTTATCCGACCCCAAAAAAATTTTTAATTGATTTTTTTAGGTTCTCTGTCATGGGGAATTCGAATTTCATAATATTTTTGGCTGATTTTGCTGTTTTTGTGCAGTTTTTGACATTTTCAACGGGGGTGGGCGGGGTATAGCGGCCCTCCTCCCACAGTATGTGTTAGAGTTTGACTCGCAGTCTTCAACATGTGTTGAAGTCTCCGAGTGAAACTGTAACTCTAAGCCAAACTTCGAGTCCGGTGTTGGAGGGTTGCTTACCCCATCCCAGTGAAAATGTCAAAAACAGCAAAGACATCATTAATTCGAATTCCTCGTGGCAGAAAACCTAAAAAAATCAGCAAAAAATATTTTTTGGAGAGTCCGATAACCGGAAAGTACCTTTTTTAATTTGTAAAATATTTTTGTAAATTTTCAAAATATTTTTTATAAACGCTCACTGTAGATAGTAAAAATCGCGAGAACGGCATTTCTTCGCACATACGAGTGTCGATGTTCCAAGCATTTGCGAATGGATGGCATCAGAGGCTCCAGCAACTCCGGTTCACGTAACTTGCACAGAAAACTTAACTTATAAATTTTAATTAATAAAAATGTTTAAAAACGAAATAATTTTGAGTACCAAAAATAATAAAAACTCGAAAAAATCGCTATAAAAACATCAAAAGTTTGCCAAACATCTCAAATAACTCAATACATTTCAAGAAAAAAAATTAAATAAGTGCACTAAAAATATTTATCGTAAGAAAACCAACGTACCGTAACGTTGAACCACGAATGAACTCATTGGGGTGCTGAAGATCCTTTCGATACGCATCACACACCAAAATCATCTCGTGAAGCAATTTGCCATCGGGTGACGTCTAAAACAAAATAAAGTTTCAAAAAAATTCTTCAGGTTTATAATAATTATTACTTTCGGTACGACTTCCCAAAAGATCAGCAACAACTTCTTGAGGTAGTGATCCGAAGTAGGCAGGCAAAACCGAATGACGTGCATCATCAAAATTTGGGTGATTTTCTCGCCCGATTGAATCATTAAAATTAGCTTCTTCAGCGCTTCGATTTTCACTTTAACATCGCCTAAACTTCGATCAAAAAATGTAGTTATCGTCAAAAAATGCATAAATTTTCATGAAATTACCTTTCTCGAATTTTTCTTTCAACTGTGTCTCTGTCGGGAATTCAATATCATTCGGCACATAAACAAGCGTATAGCAAGGGAGTTCGCCCGATGTCATTTTGCTAAAAAAATTCAAATTACAGACGTATATAACATTTATCATCCAAAATCAATTTAAAAAAAGATAGTAAAAAAAAGCTAGTACATTTTTTCAAAGCACTTTTGAGATTAATTAAATACGAGCTACGACGCTGTTAAAAATGACCAAAAAACTAGTGAGAAAAAATGAGGTTCCATTTGCGCACATAATTGGCATTGACGAATTGGTCATCGGCCCGAAAACTCTCTGGAAAAGTTCATGGAAAAGCCAACTCACAAATTCTTGGAGAAAAATTAGTGAAAACTGTACCAAAATCTACGACTTGCACTTTGGCGTTTTCCCAGCTGCGCCCCATTTTGCCTACAATCAAATTTTCAGCGAAAATTTTGTCATTCTTTTCCCACAAAACGAGAAGAAAGGTTTTATGTATATAATTCAATTCAGTCATTGAGTTTTCGGTGCTTCCTTGGATGGTTTTTTTTCGCATATGGGACCTTGTGCAGCACCCGTAGTGGCGCACATGTCGGAGGGGGCGGCGAAAAATTTTACATTACATTTCTACGAATTGGACAAGATCCACAGATTTCGATTTTTACCTCTGATTTACTAAAAAAAATTGCAAATGTTTTCATCCCTTCCCATAAATGATCCATTGAATACTGACAGGTACGCGGATTTCAATATCATTTGCCAATTTTGCGCCAATGCAATTATTTCATAGATTTTTTTTGCGTAATATAGCCTTCTGCGCCGTTTTTTAAAATTTGATTTGGATTTAGAAACCAGCTTTTGTTCCTTCGATTTGTATGAGTTGTCTCATACAAAAAAAAATGTCCAATAAAACCATGTTTGATTTTTTTGATTAATACGTAGACTCTAAAGATTAATATGGATTGATACTTTTGAATCCAACCGAAAAATTGTTTTATTGGACATTATTTTCGTTAAAAAATAAAATTTTACATTGGACATATTATTTTCGCTTTATAAAATGTATTTTATGTCCAATAAATTTGTTTTAGATTAGCTTGTCAGGAATGTCTCATCCCACTTGTCAGCCACTGAAGGTAGTCTTTCGAGCACTAATCGCGGTTATAAATCTAATAAAATTGTTTTAGTTGAGGAGTTCGATGGTGTTGTTTGGCCCATACGATTACAGATGCCTTAAGACCACACAGTTGAAGTCGGAATTCTTGATTCTACTCATACAGAATTCTGGAGACTCCATTTCCCTTCAGCTCTCCTTCAAACACATACATCGCGTTGAGGTTTTTATTTTTTAAATTAATGAACATATTTAATATTTTTCGACTATTTATTATTTAAGGTTTGTAAATAAGTGGATCTTTTAGCTTTTGGACAATTCCGAGGGCAAAGGCGCCGGTCTGATTATTCACATTAATTCGTTCATGGCGCAACGCATTCAGGATACCTTAGATCCGAAGAGAACGGATTTCGTCAATTTCCGCACTCCATACGCACCTAATAGGTAATTTTTTTGAGGGAATATCTTTCAAAAAATTGAGGAAAAAAAATTTGTTGGAGTTCTTTTACGTTTTAGTTTCTAATCATTTATAAGGCGTAAAGGTAAAATAGAATAACTAAAAATAAATAATATATGTAGTAAATATATACATATGTAATAAATGTAATGTAAATTGTCGTTTCCAGTTTTATAATTATGGATCTCCTCAACGCGGACCCGCAGTCGATTGAGAACCTGAAGAGAATGCTGCAAACGTGCGACAATTTCCATCGGCAGTATGTCATCGAGCAATGCAACAAGTCGCGAAACACGGCGGACGCCGTCCAATCGCTTCCCGTCCAATATACCAGTGAGTTCCTTCCTCTTCTTCCTTATAGGACTTCGTCCAGACTTGAATTTGTTTGGGAAATTTTGAGATATTTTTCATTACATTTTTTAAATCTGTTTTCTTGGATCGCTTTGCAATTAATTGAGATTTTTTGTCTTGCAGCGATTATTGGCTTCAATCAATGGAAAGCGTTACTTGGCTTTCTTCGCAAGGACGTCGAGTTCGAGCACGTGGAGACGGTGGGAGAGACGGAGCGACCGCTGAAGTATACCGTCGGCAAAATCATCAACTATTGCCGCGAGACGTACGCCCTGCGACCAGATAGCAGCGTCGTGTTGAGACGACGCCAGACCAGCGACGATGGTGCTCACGAGCGATCACCGCCCACGGGCGTGCCGTCCGCGAATGGTCGTCAACCGCCGGAGTCGAGGCATAAGGTACTTCGTTTTAAGAGTTATTAAAATTTTACGAATTCTCACTTTTTGGAATTTGTTGTTTTATAAAATATTTGTTTTAGTCTTATTCCAACTCTTATCAACATCATCTGTCGTACGATGGGGTACATGACAATAAGTCTCGTCCAACCAATCGAGTAGGTTTTTTTATTGTTTTCCACTACGTTTTTTTAAGTTGTTATTTCTAAAAATGTATTGCGCCATGAACTTTTTGCGCGCAGTACATAATTTTGAGCTTCAGTGAGATTTTTCTTTGTTAAAAAAAATTCAAGATTATCTTGAAGTTTTATGGTTATCTTGAATTTTTATTGTTAAAAAAGAGCTCGTCGTGAGCGTTCCAGGAACACTTGGATTCTTTAAGACTTATTCACTCACATACTTTTGTATTATTTTTATGCTTAAAAAATTATATAATATTTCTGAATTCGTTTATTTAAACCATTTCAGATGCCCACGCCGGCTAGTCCTTTGGTGAATACTGGTCAATATCTGCAAAAAAGTTCTCAGCACCCACAACATTCCCAACCACAGCAACCAGTTCGTTTTGTGGTTCAGTCAAATAGGCTTTCAAACAACAATCCACTTCAACATCGTCCGCACCAGCATCAACAGCAATATAACAGCAGCGCTGGCGACGCTGCTAGTATTAGTAATAATAGCTTGAACAATAGTCATGTCATGGATCATCAATACAGCTCGCCGTCGGCCGCTATCGCGTCACCAATCCCGCCACAAAAGGCCCTGCCGGCTGTCGCTGCCTACGGCCAGCCGTCGTCACCGTCACTATACAACGCATTCGTTGGTGGCGCTTCGTCGTCGACGGCGGCTAACGGTGGCGGCGTTCCGGAACTATCGCCGTACAATCAATCACCTCGCCAGAGTGGTGCTTTGGCGCGAAAGGCGGCGACGAGTTCCGCACAAAAGCGCGAGGTCTGTGTCATCGACGAGGAGGAGGACGCGTCCGCCGTCGACGACGCGTCCACGTCGCAGAAGCGAAAGAACGACATGATATTCGTCTACCCGTCCACGCACGGATGTTCGATACATTACTCGGATTTGAAGTATTTGGATCACAGCTATATGCTCAACGACACCATTATCGACTTCTACTTAAAATATATTTACAACGATCTGATTTCCGAAGAGAGGTTTGTGTTAATTCTCTTTTTTGGTTAATTTTTTAAAGGCTTTAATTTTTAGAAGAAATAAAATTTACATGTTCAACTCTTTCTTCTATTCGCGAATATCGCAACCGTCGGCTAACACTCGGCCGTACGGGTCGGCTAATAACCGATGGAAGAGGGTATTATTTTGTTGGTGTTGTTCATTCAAATTCATTTCTGAAGTTTTTTGCATATTTTTTTTATTTTGCATATTTTTTAATTTTTTGCATATTTTTTTATTTTTTAGAATATTTAATTTGTAATTTGAATTTAATAACTTTTGCATAAGTTTCTTAACTTGTCAGGTATCCTCCAATTACCAAATTGTAAAATCGTGGACGAAGAAAGCGAATTTATTCGAAATGGATTATTTGATAGTTCCAATCAACGAAGATATTCATTGGTATATTTACTGTTTTGAACGCTTTTTGTGAATCTTTTTTGTAATGAGATTTGGGATTTTTGTACATGTTTTTCAAACTTGTTAGGTATTTGGCCGTTGTTGTGAATCCAAAAGCGGGTATTGTGTACAAAACTGATTCGGCGACGGCCGCCAACCATCCCACAATCAGTTCTTTTACTTCAACCACCATCACCCCAACGATCTCAATTACTTCGCCCACCACCTACTCCAATGGAGATGCCTTAAAGACTGCCGAAGGCGGTCGTCCGAGGTTTCTTTTAAAAATTTTTAATTGTTTTTCCTATCTTCTTGCTCTTAGAACTTTTTAATCATATTTCTGAATTTGTAGTTTTAATTTTTACAGTTTATTTATTTTTGTTTTTTTAGTGATGCCGGTTTCAGCGCGATGAAAGTAGAGACGAATGGTAGCAACCAATCGTCGTCATCGTCTGGTCCTTTTGTTATAGTGTTCGATTCATTGATAGACAGCGACCGCAAGCACAGTATTGTACAGGATTTGTTGGCGGAGTATTTGGCACTAGAGTTTGCGGATAAGCGAGAGGTAATGGGCTGGTCGGGCGAGTACTTCAACAAAGCATCGCTGAGGTTGGTGACGCCAACGGGAACGCCGCAGCAGAAGAACTACGTTGATTGCGGCGTGTTTTTGTTGAAGTTTGCCGAAATTTTCATGACGAATCCGCCTAGGGTGAGCATATTTTGATTAACAACTGTCAATTTGAAAATATATTAAAAAACAATCGGAACTCCCTAATGAGTAATTTTATTTATAGATAACATCGACAAATGTCTCATTCCGCTCTTGGTATCCCAACTTTCAAATCAAGGGTATGCGTGACGCGATTAAGAAGCTGATTCGGAACATGGCCAATTCCATCAAATATGCCGATTTCCTACCACCCACACCGACGTTTACGCTGTCGGTGCCGATCAAAAAAAGCGGAAAGCCTCGCGACTGCAAGAAATTACCCACGCCGGCGCCCATTGACAGTTCGTTTTATTTTTATTCCAACTCTTTGGAAGTTTTTTGGGTATATTTTATGTTTTATTTCCAATGCGCAAAAGAGACACTGAAAGCGTTTCAAAAGCACACTCAGTTTTGTATCTCGACCATACATGAACAAGAGGGGGGGGAGGTCGGCTTGAGCGGGGTACGAAGCGATTTTTTCTCTCTCAAACGGCCATAACTCGGCCAATTTTGGTCGGGGGACAAAACTGAGTATGTTTTTTAAAACGCTCTCGAGGAGCTCTTTCTTCTACATATATCACTTCCAAAAAATTTTTTTTTGAATTTTTTAGACTGCTAGAAAGTCGTAAAAATTGCGCGAAGCGCGAAAAAATTTTTAACCTTCAACAAATACTTTTCCAAGCGCCTCAGAAAAACACTTCATAAAAAACGAAATGAAGTTAAAAAAATCACTTCGTAAAAGAATAAAAATCGATGTGAAAATTTAACGAAATCATTTCGTAAAAAAATCTGAAAAATGAAATTTAAAAAAAATCACTGAAATGAAATACAAAATAAAGTCGCTTCGTAGTGATTTTAATGCATTTTTTGAGTGATTTTCGACGTTACGAAATGATTTTTTCGGCTGGCCGGCGCGAAGCGCCTGTCAGAACTCACTTCGTAGTTGGCGCTCTTTGCCAAATACGAAGTGATTTGCCAAAAATTTTCAAAAACGACGAAATAGGGGAGGGGTCAGACCTCCCCCGTTGTCCATGTATGATCTTTACACTTGGGAGCTTAGGTAGCAATGTTCGAAAATTTAGAGCATCGTGCAAAAAATTGGACCCTCTCTTGCCGAATTATGGTTTACAGAATGTTATTATTATTTTGAGAGTGGATGAGGACAGAAATATTGTTCATTTTTTAGTGCTCATGCCGCCACTGCGAACGCGTCGGCACAGCGATTCGAGCATTTGGGAGGACACGAAGGAGAAGCAGTTCACTTCACTCGGCATGGACAGCCTCAGTCAGTCTTTGGACAGCATTATGGCGGAATTGAAGGATATGCCGCCATTGGTGCTCACTTTTCCGCACAAGAAAAAGAAACTATTTTCCTCTGCGGCTGCCGCGGCGAACGCGATGGCCGCGGCCGCAGCTAGGCATTGATTATTATTATTATTTAGTATTTGTTGTTGCAAATAATAAATTATGTTTTAAAAAGTTATGAACAAAACCGTGAATTGTGTCCATTGTTCATAATCAGTTTGACTATATTTTATGCAGTTGGAAATGTGTAAATTTAGATTTAAATTGAATTAATTTGATGTTCTAGTTGTTTTTTTCTTCCACAAGACTTTACAAAACACTCAAGAAAAATGTCGATAATGTCGTACAGCGGCGGGACGGTGTTGGCGATGACCGGCCACGAGTGCGTTTGTATCGCGTCGGATTTGCGGATGGGTCAGCGGACTCACACTATCGCCACCAACATGAAAAAGGTTTGTCTGCTTATCACAATGATTGGAAGCGTTTTTCATTGAATATTACATGCTATTTTTTTCATCCAGTTTTAAGCTATTAGAAAATTTTTTTAATGTCAATTATTGCAAATGTACGTCTCTGTCATCTTATGATTTTTAGTTTTTTTTTTTTTGTTGTTGATAAAAGTAGAATTAAATTAAACTTTTAGGTCTGTTTACTTTTGACTCGTAACGGCGCATATTATTGTCATTGGTTGTTTGAGTGAGAAAAATTTTTTCCAGGTTTACAAAATCACCGACAAGGTCTACGTGGGCCTTTGCGGCTTCAACTCGGACGCGCTAACGCTCTACAACAAAATGATGCTGAACGCGGGCCTCTACGAACTCCGCGAAAACCGCAACATGACGCCGAAGGTGGTGTCGACTATGCTCGAGAATATGCTGTACGCCAAGCGTTTCGGCTCCTATCTGGTGATGCCGATCGTCGCGGGACTTGACCCCATTACCAATCAGCCATTCATCTCGTCCATGGACTCAATCGGCGCGGCATCGGAGCCCGAAGACTTTGTCGCGGTCGGCTGCGGCGCGGAATATTGTATGGCCGCCGGCGAGGGTAATTATTTTGTTTTTGTGAAGCTTTGCCAATTATTCCTCCTTTCGGCTAAATTGGCGAATGTTTTACACATGTCATTCGAATGGTAATGATGCGCAGGTTCCAGATATCCAATCAATTTTTTCGGAAGCGTAAACATGTTGATTTTTCAACACGCAATTGTCAGAAATTCACAGGGGGGACCAAGGATTTTAAGAAAATATCAGAAAATTTATTTTTTCTTCAAACCATTTGTAATCTTAAAAAATCGGTTAAAATAAAATACTACGGAAATGTATTTTGTGGCCTTAAAAATACATCGTCATTGGTGTTTCAGCAATTTTAGGGAAAAATAAATTTTGGGAAGAAACCTGAAATCGCACTACCTTGGACCCCCCTGTGGATTTCTGACCTTTGCGTGTTGAAAAATTAATGTGTTTTGCGTTTCCGAAAAAAATTGATTAGATATCTGGAATCTGCGCATCATTATCATTCGAATGACATATGACGTGTGCGAAACGGTCCTGGTCCCACATTCGCCAATTATCCCATAATCTGTAATGTGCTTTTACCACATAAATACGCTAAAAATAATTCCATTTTTGCGGCTCTGGAATTTCGGAATGCCTTCGACATTCAGTTTAACCCACGTGATAGAATTCCAAAATCTTCCAAGTATGATTTGTAGAAGTTATAAGTAAAATTGATTATAAATGAAAAATCGAGTTTAAGATCATTCCACTACAGAAAAGGTCGAGATTTTCTTGTTTTTTGATATTTAAGAAATACAAATTTTGATTTGTTGGTCTGCTGTAATTTGTTTTTTTTAATTTCGCCAATTATCACCCCCCCCCCCCTTTCTGTTCTGAGTTTATGACCGCACAATGAATTTTTTCAAACGATTGAATTATGTTGATTGAAAAAATTCTTAAAATAACCGCCAAAGTTTTTTTGCCTGAAATCGAATAATTTTAAACTTGTTTGCCTATCGGTTAGTTGTAAATTTTTTTATGCGTTATGAGTGTTAGGCGTATCGTTATGAGGGAAAGTAAAATGTTTGATATGCAAGCGGCACCGAAAATGGTCGAACTTTTGGTGTATTACAGCAAAAAAATCAATCTTTGAAATGGTGTTAGTTTTCTTTGCAGGATTTTGGCGCAAGGGAATGAATCCGGACGAGCTGTTCGAGGCGACCGCGCAGGCGCTTCTGTGCGGTTTGGAGCGCGACGCAGCTTCGGGCTACGGCGCTGTCGTCTATACAATCACCAAAGACAAGGTGAACATAAAAACCATCAAGACTCGCATGGACTAAGTAAAGTGAGTTTATTATGTTCGTTGTGTGTGACTTCGCTGAATTGTTTCCTTATTTCAATTATGTATTTGTTTTTTTATTATAAAATAAACGACTTTTAAACGATTTTATGATTTTTCTTTTTAAGTTTGAATCTTCAAGAATTTGAGAAATATTCGATTTTTGAATGGAAAAAATAGTTTTTGTCTTCGATAGAATTTTTTTTCTGCGTGATGAGCCATTTTCTGGAAAAATTTATTTGTGGAAAAACGACGTAAAATTGTACAGAGAAAATACAGATTCCGTTAAATGATTTTAGAAAGAGACGTTGAGAATTTAATCGTCCCAAAGCGAATGTTTCCCTTTCAGCTTATTCAGAAAATGTAAAATTATTTATGATTTAAAAAAATTTCAGCATTTAATTCAAAAAGCCTCAATTCTCTAATCTTCTTGAGACGATTAAATTCTCAAATCTTTTTTGTCGCATAGTGCTTGCTAACTATAAAAATTATTGTGTGTAAATGGAAAATATATAATAGAGATTACATAAACAAAATATAAAATAATAACGTCATCATAATATTATATCGGATAAAATAATAATGCTTATTATTCGATTTGAAAGTGGGCCGCGCGCACACAGACTGACTTTTTTGAAATTATTTTTCCAATACAAAAAAATTTAAGCAAAAATTGTGATGGACAGATACACTTTTAAATCAAATAATAAATAGATTGGTTGCTTTTTGGATTGGCTGAAAAATATTTTTTCGCTCTTCCGCGAGCGAA
>SAUE01000133.1:21397-32569 GCA_009724625.1 Deladenus siricidicola | reverse complement strand
AAAAATTTTTGACCAAAATATTTGAGAAATTCGAAAAAAATTTGGGTGAACCTATCTTTATTTCCAGCAGTGTAGAGTTGTCGTTGTTTTTTTTTTGACAAACACGCGGCCACGCTTCCCAACGCTTCCCAAAAAAATTTGGGGGGGGGGGGGGGCATTACAAAAATAACAAAACCGAAAAAAACCGGAGATCGATGTTTTTTTTCGGGGACGCCCGCTCTATTACGGTATGTGCAAAATTGCAGAAAATACGACTCTTGAAAGTCGAATTGGATTTTTTGTTAAAAATTCATCAAATGATCCACTCATTTCCTCGAAAAAGCCATAATATACAAAAAAAAAGTTTTTAGCAAATTGGAATCACAACACATTTTGGTAATTTTGTTTCTTTGCACAGAAACTTTTTTTGGTGTGGCAAAAAGCAATACGCCATATATGTATTGTTGTTTGCAAAGATCACGCGAGTGGTGTTACGGTAGCCACCACTTTTTTTTGTAAATAAATAAAATTTCAACATTTGCAAACTTTGTCTTTTGCGTAAAGCGCGGAAAGTTTTCGACCGCCTCGGCGCGAAAATTGTCGCGTGTGTGCCCGAGTTCCGNTCACTCCAGGGTGCGCGGTCGGAGCTAAATGCTCCGGCCGCTCCCCACGTCCCCCGCTTCTGATAAAGTAGGAAGAATGATAACCGATAGCCTTCCCCGCGAAGCGTAATCCGGTTTTTGGGTGGCTGCCGCGCCAAAAAGCCTCAAAATGTTTCATCCAAGCATGTGAACTCATCGCTGGTGTTGTAACTTGAATACCGGATAGATAGATCTGCATATCCACACAGTGTTCGATGCAATTTGCATCCAATTGAATACACTTTGCTTTTGCCTTGTGCCAAAATTAGATACATTTTTGGAGCCTCGCAAATTCAAAAAGAATTCAAGTTACAGTGCTTTTAAGTTACAGTTCATTACAATATTCTTTAACAAGTAAAGATTTAGTTTTAGTTAATTTGGAAACACTGTTTTTAACAGCGTCTTCGACAAATTGTTTTCGCCCTTTCAAACATAAAACAAATCAAACGTAAAAATAAACTCACAATTTATTTTGCTAAACAAAGTTTGTTGTATTTGCTCAGCTTTCGTTTTGGGATGAATGCCAAATTTTGATTTTGCATGCAAATGTTGACAAATTGAATTTTCTGTTTTCTTTTCATAGTGTAACTTAAGTATACAGTATTTTAATTGAAATTTACAAAATATGTACATATACAAATTAGGTATATTTTTGCGTTAATACATATGTACAATTTAAGACAAATCGATACACATCAACAAAACTATACACATGTACATATGTATACTTCAGATAAAGTACATATTTTGTATGTGTGTAGTGTATGTATGAATGTATGTATGTATGTATGTATGTAAATATACATTTTACAGGATTATACATAAGCACATACATATGTAGAAAAAAAAGAGATTTATAAAAGTTTTACAAGCTTTTTTGTTGTACGTTCAGCGTACGGTATGCAAATTTTGCATAATCAGTCTTCGTTAAATATGGTTGTGCGCAATTTGTTTCGCAGCGAATTACCTTTGAAAATATAAATATTTTGACTTCGATCGTGGCAAATGACGACAAATTTTTGCAATTTCCACGATGCAAATGAGAACATTCCTCGTTGACTAACACGCCCCACATTTTCATGAATTTTTTCAAGTAAGCGGTAAAACATGAAAACTCGCCAATTTTCTGTCTTATTCGCTTTACGCAGCCATCGGTATGCCGTATTTCTGACAATATTGCAGTGTACGAGCGCATTTTATTTACCCGGATTGAGTCCCGTGAACTTTTGTGAAGTTGGCAAGGAGACAAAGACGTGCTCGGTACGTTTGCTTTTCTTTTGTTTATTTTTGGATTTTGTCGATTTTACCAACAATTTTTTTAACTGTTGCGGCTTTGGACACGTATATCCCAAACAGGGATGTGCGTAATTACAAGAACTGATTTTCGTAATTAATAACTGGATATACATAATTTGGTATAATTAAGGAATATGGTTACCACCCAAAATTTCCCAAAAACAGTTCTATAGGTTTCCAAATGCGCTAAAAATGGCAGAAATGGCAAAAAAATCGGCGGAAACGCATTTCTGGCCCACCAGGGTTATCGAAAGCTTCAAAAACCACAAGCTTCAAAAACACCAAGCTATAATTTAAAAAAAATTAAAAAAACTTTTTTACTCAAAATCGTTTCAAATAATTTTCGTAATTCACAATCAAAAAATTTTCACAAAATTTTATAATATTTTCTTTGATGTAATACACTGAAACGTATCAAAAAAGGCCTCGCTAGAAAAATTTGTGAAAGATTTTGAAATTATTCGAAAATTGTCTTTTTTATTAGATTTTTGAATGGATTTTTTTTTTAAAAAAAGTCCAGAATACCTACACCAAAAACTCGTAATTACGAGGCTAAAAACCTCGTAATTCGTAATTACGCACATCCCTGATCCAAAACTATATTTAAAAGTATATCTTTAAAATTTGAGGACTTTTTTGTAAATGTTCTTCATTTTAGAGTAATATTACTCTGTTCGTCAACAAATTGGACAGCGATCAAAGCGTTATCCCATATGAATACCACAGGCAATTTTTGATAATAATTTTTCCGGTTTTCTTTAATTTTTATTTCAATTTTTTTAGCTTCGACTTTTGCGTGGGAAGTGAGGACGAATCACCCGTGGAAAATCTCGGCCAGGTCCTATTCGGAGAGCGCATTCGTCCAAGTCCTTATCAGGTACATATTTTAATTATTTTAAAAATGAATTCATGCTTCTTTGTAAAATTTATATAATATTTGGAGGCAGAGAACGTTTAAAAAATTTCAGTAAATTTTTTAATTGGTATAGTTTGGGGCCCAAACCATGCCACCCCTTCAAAAAATGGTTTGGGGGGTTATACAACTATATAAGCTTCTTTTAATCCGGATTTTCTCGGGCTTTTCAGTAAATCGGATCTAGATAAGCTAGTTTTTTAATAAAAATTTATAATTTTTATGAAATTTCTTTCAGATACGATTCAAAGAGTCGAAATGTGCGTTGTTGTGCGAAAAACAGTATAAATCGTCGGATGCGTCTCACCGCGAAAAGTTGGCGCTCCTTCAAAAGGGCATGAAGCTCAACTATCAACAGCATTGGTCAGCCCTTTTTTAAAAAGCTACTTAACTAGCTCCCTGACCCCTGTACCAGACTTATTTTGAGCTCTAGAAAATTATTGACGTGTGCTTTTATATTCCTACACACGTATATTACAGGATTGTGGACAATATGCCGGTGACTTTCTGCTTCATCAATCAACAAAACATGAACGTTTGCACTACGGGATTCCCGATGGGATGTGAGTTTACTTATTACAACTTTTTTTAGAAATTAATATTTTCAAATGTTTTTATTAAGAAGGTATTTTGAATGTTGTAATATTCGTTTTGGTTGCTGCTAGACTCATCTCATAACGTGCAATTTTAGGCTACGTGACTCCCGACGGAAAGCCGAAAGACGCGTGCGTTTTGGATGTAAATTTTTGGATAATTTGAGAAATTTAAACTATTTTTATTTTTCTAAAAGTCCAATAATTTTGATGGCTAGGGGTAAAATTAGAGACAGTGAAACCTAGGACGAAATTTGAAAAATTTAATTTGAGATTTGTGGGCACTGCTCGGTCAATAGCAAAAAAATCGGCTCTGCCTTAAAAATTAAAGAAATGAAAGAATTATAGAACTAAAAAATCTCGTAAAACCAACTGTCTAAATGGTTTTTGGTTTTGTTTATAATTTTGAAAGTTTTGCCTCCGCCGCCTCCTAGTACTTTCAGAAAATTGCTTCCTCCTTCGGGCTTCTTTGAGAAAATTACCTCCGGAGACGGGAAGCGAACCGTTTATGGGTGATTTCTAATCACCGAGAAGAATGGAAGTTTTCTAATTTTTCTTGTTTATATAGTCGCGCTACAGCCAGCCCGACAGCTACTATTTGTTCAATCACGTGGACATCAAGATCTTCTACCGCGATCTCAGCACCGACGCCAACTTCTTGGACGAGAAAGTGGGCGGTCGAATTATTCGCATCCAGGTCCAACCGCGAAGGTATCGCGCCCCTCCCCCCTTTTCGCCCATTTCATTTCATTTCAAATTTTTCCTTCAGCATAAAGCACTCGAACACCAAGCAATTGAATTGCGACATTGGCGCGCCACCGCAAAGCATCGGCGCCAAGGACCGCGACGCGTCGGTGATCTTCTCGTATTCCGTGTCGTGGGAGGTAAACTGATTTTCTGCTAGCTGTAGTTAGCTAGTGAAAGTAATTATTTTTTAAGTTGAAATAACACATAATTTTTAAATTTAGCCTGAATTTTTATTTATTATTGTCATATTTTTTTATTATTATATTTTGACAGTACGTGCGTAATGAAAAATCTTTTTATGGGGAAATTGAATTTTTTCCATCTAAGCTTATTGATTATATTATTTCACTCTCAGCGAATTGCAATCTAGAAAACGGATGTGAAATGGTCGTCGCGATGGGACTACATTCTCGACTCAATGCCCCACACCAACATTCAGTGGTTCTCGATCATGAACAGCCTGGTGATCGTGCTCTTCCTCTCGGGCATGGTGGGAATGATTTTGCTGCGAACGCTGCATCGTGACATCACCCGCTACAATCAGCTCGACGCTGAGGTGCGTTGGGTTTTTCGGCTTGAAATTTTTCATAATTCCTTTTGCGTTATATAGATTTGCGTTGTCAATATTTTCTTTTTTGTTCATTTTCACTCTCGTCTCCACCATTGGACGAAAAACGCTGATTTTGTTTTTCAATGACAAGAATTTTTAATCGCATTGGTGTCTTTGGTGCATATTTTTTGGTTTCATAATTTATGCAGATCCGCTTTTGTTATTTCATTGAAATTTTGTACTTTGTGTTTTGAGGAGGACACGCAGGAGGAATTTGGCTGGAAATTGGTGCACGCCGACGTTTTCCGCCCGCCGCGCCACGCGCTTTCGCTGGCGGTTTTCGTGGGCGCCGGCAGTCAACTTCTCCTCTGCACAACCGTCACTCTCGGTTCTTTCTTTCTTTTCTTTTGTCGAAAATTTATTTGTATAACAATTTATAGCATTGGCATGTTTGGGATTCTTGAGTCCGGCGAATCGCGGCTCGCTGATGACCACTGCGCTGGTGTTTTACGTACTGTTCGGCGTGGTGGCCGGCTATGTCTCGGCGCGACTTTACAAAAGTGAGTGTAATCAACATTAATATATTTTCTTTGTGGAAAACATGTTATAATTTTTTTATTTCTATCATTTTTTACCTCCAAATCCTGAGAAAAAAAAAAGATGAATTTTTTTAGCAATGGAGGGCCTCGCGTGGAAAACGAACATTCTCCTTACAAGCTTCCTGATACCAGGGTAATTTTCATTCCCTTTATTACAAAGAAAATGACAATTGTTTCGGTCTACGATTATATTACATATTTTTCAATTCTATGTATAGGATTTTGTTCGGCGTTTTTTTCGTGACAAATCTGATGTTGTGGGGGAAGGGCTCGTCGGCGGCCGTGCCGTTTGGCACGCTTTTGGCGCTTCTCTGCCTTTGGCTTTTCATTTCAATTCCACTCACTTTCGTCGGCGCCTTTTTCGGCTTCCGTGCTGAGGTGAGAGAGGAAATTTTGAATTTTTCTTTGGAAAGCATTTCCATTCAATGGCCATAAAAAAACCTGGCTTACTCTACTCTACTGTTTTTTTCATTTAGCGGATCCAAGCACCCGTCCGCACCAATCAAATTCCCCGTCAGGTGCCCGAGCAAACCACCTACACTAAGCCATTGCCAGGTGTGTAATTCAAATTTTGTTGTTTGATAAAAAAAATTATTACTTTTACGCTAAAAAATTGCATTTAGGAATGCTGATGGGAGGTATTCTACCGTTTGGATGCATCTTCATTCAACTTTTCTTCATTCTCAACAGCATTTGGTCAGTTGTTTTGTTGTTTGTTATTTAAATTTTTTTGTTGTTTTTTCCAGGTCACATGAAGTGTTCTATATGTTCGGCTTTTTGTTCTTGGTGTTTACGATCTTGGTGATCACCTGCTCAGAGGCGACCGTTCTCCTCGCCTATTTTCACTTATGCGCCGAGGTCTGGTTTACTTCTCTTCAATTTTATGGCAGTTTCATAATTTTTGGATAGTAGTCGATGTTTATTTCTATGTATTTGCACGTGGACCGATATTTGAACAAAAAAGCCCTAAGCAGAATGTTTGGCGGTTTGTTTTGAATGAATTACGCAAATTAAATTTGCAAATTTCAATAAATTTGCCACGGCGCGCCAATGAGAGTGAAACCATTTTCTGTTTCTCTGCTCTCTCTCGCCTCCCTTTTTTGAAAATGCTCTAACTCAGCGTGGGGTGCACCGATTTGGACCATTTTTTTTGTAATTAGATTTTTTAAAATTACATTTTTACGATTTTACTTTTTCGACCGTAAATTTTTTTTCCTAATTCAAATCAAAAAAAAACTAAATAAATAAAAAAAATTTTGGACGATTCCCTTCTTCTGAAAAAAAACGGCTTCTAAATGAAGTTGAAATAAGAAAAACTGAAATTTTTCCATATATGTCTTGGTTAAAACATGGAATTGAGAAACGGACGTCAGATTCAGAATCAGCGGAGCAAATCACCCCAAACTGGATAAAAAATTTCCACAATTTCAACACAAAAAAAATTGCTTGAAGGTGAATTTGAACTTACGGAAATGTGGCATTTTGAAGCAAATACTTATCCACTAGGCCACCAATTTTCGATAAATTTTTTGTTTCAAATTTTGTTCAGAGTTGGCGCGCCGTGTTTGCAAGCGTATTTCGCAAACAAATCAAAAGAGTCGCACATTTTCAACTAAACTTTTAAAAATACCGTAAAAATAACACCAAAAATCATGCGGAGACTATTTCAATACGTAATTCCGACTAGCGGTAAATTTAAAACCTTTTTGTTCGGTTTCAAGAAGGTTCAAGTTCAAAGAAATTACAATTTACAGGGTATTTTTGATTTAAATTCATGCAATGACCGCAATCTAATCAGTTCTCAAATTCAACAACAACAAAAAAGCAATCGTTTCAGGACTACCGCTGGTGGTGGCGTTCCTTTTTCACGTCCGGCTTCACGGCCGTGTATTTGTTCTTGTATTGCGTACATTATTTCAACTCGAAGCTGACGATCACCGGTACCGTCTCCACCATTCTCTACTTCAGTTATACTGGAATTTTCGTATTCCTCTTTTTCATCATGACAGGTACGGGTGTCTTAAATCGGTTTTTCTTACCTCACTGGCTTCTCTTGACCAAAATTTCGCTTTATATAATTTTGCTATTATTTTAACTAATTGATCCGGGATAGTAAAATTTCCCGTTTGTATTTTCCGATTTTTTGTTCCCAAATTTTTCATTTTTTGGTCCTTACGGGCTATCGGACAGCCAAAAAAAAATTTTTGCAAGAAAATAATGCATATTTCAACATAATAATTATAGGAATTTTTCGAAGTTTTTTAAAAATTTCAGGTGAAATTAGCCATTTTCGGAAAATGAATGTCCTTTCCAGTTTCCCTCAATTAAACGAAAATTCATTTTCCTGCCGCCCTTGGAAGTTGGGTCAGGGTTGAGTCGAAAATGAATTTGAAATTTCGAAAATCTAAAAAAAAATGTTCGCAAATAGAATATGTACATAGCCTCATCCCCCGCGATTTTGTTTTGAAAAATTATACGTTTTACATATATTTTTTCGAATTTTTAGGCACAATCGGCTTTTTCGCGACGTTTTTCTTCGTCAGAAAGATTTACGGTTCGGTGAAAGTCGATTAAATACATTTTCTCTCAGTTTTACAATTTGTATTATTTGCCGGACAAATTTTTAATTTTTTTGATTAATTTATAATTAATATATAATTAGACCAAAATTGTGCAATAATTTTTGTGTGGTATTAGCTACTTTTTTGGGTATTGTGCGAAAAATGTTTATTTTTCGAATGTTTTGTAGGATTTACTTAAAAGTACATTGTAATTTTGTACTCAATTCACTGTAGTAGGTTGTACTAATTCGCCGCAAATGGCAATGTCATTACAGATTATGGGATAATTGGCGAGTGTGGGACCACGACCGTTTCGCACACATCATATGTCATTCGAATGATAATGATGCGCAGATTCCAGATATCTAATCAATTTTTTTCGGAAACGCAAAACACATTAATTTTTCAACACGCAAAGGTCAGAAATCCACAGGGGGGTCCAAGGTAGTGCGATTTCAGGTTTCTTCAAATCGCTTAAACATCTGTGATGATGCATTTTTAATGCCACAAAGTACATTTCCTTACTATTTTAATCGAATTTTACGAATTTAAAGCGGAGAAAATTTAAATTTTATGGTATTTTCTTAAAATCGCACTACCTTGGACCCCCCTGTGGTTTTCCGCTCTTTGTGGAGTGGAAAATATATATGTTTTGCGTTTCCGAAAAAAATTGATTAGTGTTCTGGAATCTGTGCATCATCAGTATTCGAATAACATATGAAATGTGCAAAACGGTTGTGGTCCCACATTCGCCAATTTAGCACAGATTATATACTACTGGGAAGTGGAGTAAAACAGCGATAACATTTCAAACTTACAACAACGATAAAGTTATGTTTTTATTCATTTTTATGTATATTAAAGTTACGTAATTATTATATTTTGGACAACCTGTATTACAAAATGTAGAAGGCTTCTTTTACAATAAAATCACTTTTATATGTTTTCAAGTGATACGCACAAAATGATCAAATCAGTCACCGAAAAATTCAAAAAATTTCAAACAAGGAATAATTTTCGAGTAATCGGAAAAAAAATTCCGAAATCGGTTCGGATAACTCGGAATTATCTGATCAGATCTGAAGTAAGAGTTTAATTTTTGAATTTAAAATTCCAAGTTGAAATGGATTTTGAAAATGTCTTACATTGAAAGTTATGCAACTTTTTAAATTTTCTAAACCAATTCCAATATTTTTGAGTTTCGTAAATGTTGATATTTTAACGGAAACTCCACGATAATCAACGTACCGATACTATTTTAAGCGAGGTCTCGTTCACGAAAGAGGACACAACGATGGCACAAACTTTGATGATACAAAATTTTAAATGTGATTCTCGACCGGTCATTCAAATTTTGTTCATATTAATGGTAACAGGCAATAAAGCAAATATTGTTAAAGTCATTGCACAGACAAAACCAAATAAATTTGGAAACATATGTTCAGCAGTTTTGGTTGGTAACCATCAATTATACCCAAGATTTTACCAAATTGTGACTTTTCTTTGCAAAAATTCATGTAAAATGATGTTTACTCGGTTTACTTGAGAATTTTTTGTCTTGATAAATACTCAATTCGTGAAATCATTTTGANTTTCACTTCGACTATGAAACGGAAACGTATTTCATTACCATTTTTCATGAAATATTTCACTGAAATGGAAACACTGCTCCGTTTAATATACTTCTGACGAACATTAAAAGAAATTTTTTCTAAAAATGGACCAAATGAGCTAATCACTGATACCCGAAAAAAGTCGATATCACCGATTCGGCTGAAATTCTACCAAAAGTTATATTGATATCCAGCTAAGAAAACCTGCAAAGCTCAACATTTTTGGCCGAGTAGTTTCTGAAATATGGTCGTTCAAAGTTGGCTATGGGCCAAAAAGTGCAATTTTTTTAAAATTCAATAAAAAATTGGCAAGTTAACCAAATGAATCCGTTTTCCTCTCATTCGACGCGCCTTTTAAAGCTCTCAAAATAATATGTGAAAAAAATTAAAATTTTCGGTTCTGTTATGGCGAAAAAACTTTTTTGGGATTGAGAGGTCGAGAGAAAATTGCCCAAAAGTGGGGTTTACCGAGTCGACTACCCAAATTTTATTTTTTATTCGAAAGCAGAAAGCATAAAAATCTACTCCAGAAAATGATGAAGTAATATTGTGTAAAATAAATTTTACTAATAAAAGTACTAAAAAAAGTTTGTGAAAGGTTGCCCGAAGCATAACCTCAAGAGGTCTTATAATGTTGTAACTTATATTTATCTTTTCCGTTTATTATACCATTAAATTATTTAAATAAAATATGATACAAATAAAGTTTTAAATTTTAATTCCATTTTTAATGTAATTTATTATAAGAAAAAAGTATTAAAAAAATTATGGAATCGTTTAAAATAATAAAAAATTTAAAATCAAAATATTTAAATTTTCGAAAATCGAAAACTTGAAAAATCGCCGAAAATCGAAAATTTTGTAAAAAATTTGCAGCTTTTTTTTTAAATTTTTAATGTATATTTTTTAAGTAACAAAAGTTATTTACGATTTAAAGTTATGCAGTAATTCTTTTTATTATGAATCAAATTTTTGTATTCTCATAAAATGAGGCTTATTTAGTATATCATTAAACCCCGGGCTATTGCAAATTTGCACTGAAAAAACGCAAATTTTCAAAATCTGATTTCAGATTCTGAAAGCCAGCCACTGAAAACCCCCGAGTAGTTCCCGAATTTCAGTTCAGTTCAGTGAATAGTCACTGAGAAAATCCTCGGACAAACAAACAAACATCAAACCAACTTTAGTATATAGGATTGTCCTCATATCTATAACTAAACCCCGTTAAAATGCTGTCATAAGCCAAAAAATTGCGGATTTTGGGTACGCCTAATGGCTGCTCAAAACTGACAAAATAATGTAAACCCTCAAAAATTATACCGCACCTCATGTGAAAAAAACATTCGTAGAAGAATGAAATTTTTTACGTGAAAAAATTTCTTTCATTTCGCCAAACACTGGTAGGAAGATCGAGTTGAGAGTACGAAGATGAGCGTCGAGGCTGTCGAGGTCTAATGTAAATTTTGAAGCCAAAACTGAAACAGAGATTTCGGGCTGGAAACACATAATCAATAGTGCTGATTCCGAAAATCATTAATTTTTTAAGGAGCTATTTTTTATATTAATTATATTAAATTATATTCTTTTATTTTAAAAATTTCACATATTATAATAATAATAATAATAATAATTTATTTACGTAAACGCAACAATAGTAACAATAACATTTTGAGATAACAG
>SAUE01000132.1:98827-111914 GCA_009724625.1 Deladenus siricidicola | reverse complement strand
AATTGCCTTGGGGATGAATTGCCCGGGATGAATTGCCCGGGGATGAATTGCCCGGGGATGAATTGCCCTTTACCCAGTTTCTGGTGTAGTTTTTGAAAAATCAAACCTTATATTTTCCGTGTCTAACGGCCATCAGATTTTTGTTACAGTAGAAAAAAATCGGCCTTTTCTCGTCCAGCCTTCCGGACTTGGCGGTATTGTAGTTGCCGACAAACTCGTCCCACACGTCAGTTCCGTCCAGTTGCGTGTCTTCGGCAAATTTCTAAACTCAATTATTTATCAATTACTTTTTTTTATTAATGTGTAACGGTAGCAGTTTTTCTTTAATATTTTAAAATTGAAATTGTTAGCGGTTTAACCCGTGAATAAGAAAAAGTTGATTGAACAAATCAAATCTAAACGAAATTTCATACCTCATTCGGGTAGGCCAGTCTTCTGAACGTGGGGAAGAGGTCCATCGCAGAAATGACTTCGTCGGAGACGCGACCGGCTTTCACTACGTTCGGCATCCACACGGAGAAAGGAATTCGAAATCCGCCCTCAAACGAGTTTGATTTGCCGCCTAAAAAATCAATACGTTTTGCATAATTGAGCTTATTGTTGGCTGGAAATCTATTTTTGGCTTATATTTTTACATTTAAAAAAGAATGAATTGACGTGATTATTCAAAAAGAAGAAGAAAAATAAATTATCACTTCAATATCTGGCAAATTATGCATCATTTTTAATTAATGAATTACTCAATTCTTTTCTAATATGTTTACCCTTTAAGCCGGCCGTACTTCCGCCATTATTGCAAAGTTCTTGATGCGGACCGTGGTCGGACATGAAGACGATGAACGTGTCTTTGTCGAGTTGGTATTGGGTGAGATCGCTTCGGATCTGGCCGACCGCCCACGCCATTTCGTTCAAATTATCGCCGAAAAGGCCTAACAAAAACAAAAAAATAGCAAAAAAAGTCATTTTTGTTATCAATAAATATCTCTGCCAGCCAAACTGACAGATTACAGTAACGCTTTGGGTTAAAGAATACACTTTTTGTTTACCTCGTGGCGAAAGTCCGCGAAATCTGTCGTTGGCGAACTGTGTGCTGTGGACGTGCGGGAATGAGAAGTAAAAGAAGAATGGATTATCCTCCTTGCGATTGTCGATGTAGTCGTTTAGGAATAAGCGCCAATTGTTCAACAAATCCTCCGTTAGATTATCGAATTTAATTGGCTGTTGTACGATGTTGTCGCCGTTATATAAGAAACATTTCGTGTTTTCCGGCCCAAACTTGTAATACTCCTAAAAATATTTGTAAGTAATTCAGCACGAGAAAATATTC
The DNA here is from genome assembly GCA_009724625.1 of Deladenus siricidicola. Taxonomy (NCBI): domain Eukaryota; kingdom Metazoa; phylum Nematoda; class Chromadorea; order Rhabditida; family Sphaerulariidae; genus Deladenus; species Deladenus siricidicola. The sequence goes on along the minus strand of SAUE01000132.1, from coordinate 110,587 downwards.
GCATGCGCACGTGTGCTGAGATTCAATCTTTTGGAGTTTGACAGTTTACAGTAGCACCTACTTGCGTTGTGTCGCATTCCCAAGTGTTGGTGAACGGTAGATTCAATCCGACGTAATCGAAGCCCCGCCGTGACGGCAAATGTGTTCCGTCGCTACTGTTGAAGGCGTTGATGCCCAAATGCCATTTTCCCACCATTCCCGTAGAATAGCCTAAATTGTATGAGTTTTAGAAAAAAAATTTACGTGACTTACTGGAAACAGTTCAAGCAAAAATTTGTCCCTATCCCACTGTTTTTTATTTTTTTTGCGACTAAAAAAATGAAAAATGAAAATTTGTTTGCGATTTGTAATTGACAATTTTCGCAATTAATATTTATTTATTTGTATTTCATCCCCTATACACAAAATATTCTTGTACATATAAAGCAAGTTTTTTAGTGATAATATCAAAGCTATTTCTCATTTCAAAAACACGCGTTGTTTACAGTGAAAATTGAGTGTGTGTCTTTGTGCACTTTTCGCTTCTCGCGTTTGTATTTTATGTGTTGCACTTTCGTCGGTCGATAAGGGTAAAATCTAGTGTATCAAAACATGAATACACGTACATTTAGAAAACCGAAGAATGTTTTTTGTGTGTTCGTTTGCGCTTTTGAAAGCATGTCACTTTGCATTCTCCCTGTAATTTGTTTATCCCTGCTACACCAAAGAGAAAACAAAATTAGCGCAAATTGTAATACATACATAGCAAGATGGGTGGCATTTTTTGTAATTGAGAAAATTATTAATGATAAAGTCTTTTCTATAACGAATATTGATAAATAATGATTTATGAGTAAGATTTTTTTTTTCAATCTGCCGCACAAAAGAATGTGCACTTTTTAAATAATCGCTGATCTTCGTGAAAATATTTTTTGCTCAAAAATTACAGAAAAGTTTTCTAGCGCAAACCTGCTTTTTTTAGCATTTCGGCGATCGTAGTTTCGGTTTTCGGAAGTCCGCCCCGGTCATCCCATAAAAACACTCGATTTCCGCCGGTTACACCGAGCCGTATGGGTAATCGACCTAAACATTAAAACATTAAAAACAGGGAACGAAAGAATCACTATCCACTCACTCCAATTAAACAAATTAAAGATGACAATTTTATTTTTCAAGCGAATAAAATTTAATACTTATTGGATAAAAAATATAAGGAAAATATTTCTAACTGCAGTCAGAAAATATTTATCTTAAGGAAATTTTTTCGACTGATTATCATTTTTCATTTTACAGTATTTAATTTATACACATACCTGTCATAAAACCTGCTCTACTCGGCGAGCACATACTGTCGGCGGAATACGCGTTTCTAAACCGCGTTCCTTCCATCATTAACGAGTCGACTTCGTTCCAACTTTGAATGGGGTTTCCGTAACTTTCCAGATCGCCGTAGCCCAAATCGTCGACCATAAGAACCAAAATATTAGGTCTACTATTTTTGCTGTTGCCTGCTTCCACATATTTTTTCGCCAAATATAATAAAATAACAAATATCGTCACAAATATGTTTTGTCTGATAGAAGAAAATGTTCGGTCAGCCATTGATTGATTCCTTCTGACCAAATATGTAGGTAAACAATAAATAAGGATTCACTTTTAGTGATCAACACTAATCAACACGAAAATACGCCGAAAAATAAAGAAAATGTACAAAAATAATGAAAATGTGCAAAAATAATGAAATTGAAAATAATGAAAATAAGCAAAAAAAATAATTTTAAAAAATCGTAAAACAGCGCAAAATACTTCATCTTTAAACATTGACAACAATAAAAATGACTTCCCCTGTTTTTACCCTGTTTTTCCACAACAAAATTTGAGCATAGAAAATGTTTACAGTACTTTGTAAAAAATTAAAAGTATCGTGTTATACTTAATGAAAGCAGCTAAAAAATCTTTAATGGAGCGAAAAACTTTAAATAAAACATAAGTATTTTTTTGCGCATTGATAATTCTAAAGTAAAAGAAAGTAAGCACCGGTAATTTAAAAAGTAAAATTACTTTTCTTAACATAAAACCTTTTTAAGTAAAAATTCAAACTTTGAGTGATTATCAATAAACGATGAAAAAAAACTGTCTGCGTGAAATACTTTTCTCACCACATTCGAATGCAAATTGCCATTTATTTATTATCAATGACAGTTGGCAATGGCACTTCTGAAAACAGTAATGATAACAGCGCTTTTAAGTGAAAAAATGAATACTTTCTAGAAGCTTGGGGCGGAGCGAAATGGACAAAACGCAGCACATAGAAATACAGAAATTGTAATAAACTCAAAAAATATTGTGCTTATATTTATAATAATTCACAGACGAGGAGGAAATTTTAAGAAAAAAAACGTGCAAGACTCTACAAATGATAAAAACAAAAACCTGCGCGGAAGCCGCTGCTTCCGCGCAGGTGAGATGATATGATGAATGGATGATGAGTAATATAACTGTTTGAGAAAACAAAACAAGCTTAACCTTATTAACTGATAACAAACAATCGAAGAATAATAGCAGATAAATATGTTTATTTTTTTGTTCATTCATTAGTAAAATTTGATATCTGATAAATATGCATGAACATCATCCAATTTTACGAATTATATGCACTAGGAACAGATTTACTAACCGCAAATAACGTTTTGTATATTGAAATTTATAAAAAAATTGAAATTTGAAAACGCGAGTTATGAGCAATTTTGCCGTAATGATTAACTTTTATTCTCTGCCTCACATTTACGCGTACGGTATTCGTCGTTTACGGCAGGCGCAATAATAAGTCGTAAAAATGCACTGCAGTAATGAAAAAACTATGTGTTTTAAGTAGACAGAAAAATAAACAGAAAAATCTTAAATTAAAAAAATGGCTAAATTTACGTACTCAATCCACGTGTTTGGGTGACGAAATGAAATTTAAACCCTTTTGATCATTTTTGTATTTGCAAAAAAATTTGCAAATTGAACCAAATTTTCAGAAGCTCCACAACTTCACAGAACAACAAAAAATAAATTGTCTGATTTTTTGCTCACTGTTTTCCGGGTTTGCGGTTTAAAAGTATGTTATAATCAATTGTTTGTAATACATATACGTATGTTTGTGATGACGACAAATTACTAAGAAATTGTACGGATTTTAAATGACAAACACAAATTCAAAAGTAAATAACCGAAAACGTATTGAGAAAGGTACATAAGTCAACATGGCAATAAAAGGAGTACGGTGACATTCTGCAGAGCAAATATTTGTTGTTATGCACCACAAACCAAACCCAGACCGTAGTTGTCCAAAATGCAAAATTACAACAGTTAACAAAACAACAAATAAATGCGTTTTTGACATTTATGACAATTACATTATGACAATGCCAACTACAAGTTTTATATGACTGTGTAGTTCCTTTGATTATAAAGAAATTTTTTTGAACAAAAGTCACCAATACAAATTTACTTGAAAAAAAGTTCTTTTTTGTTCAATGTTGAAAATGCCAGTGTAGCATTTAATTTTAACAATGTCGTATTCGTTGATTAGAAAATTTTATTAGCTTGCAATTAGCTAATTCTTAAAAAAAAGCTGCAAGTAAATTTTCAAATAAATTTTTCTAAAAATTGAACTGGCGATTTAAACTTAAATTTCTTTCAAATTAACATGAACTGCCTATTTAAACTTAAACTTCCTACAAATTAATACATGTATGAACCTGTAAATTGAACCTTTTTTTAAATTCCATTTTGTTTAAAAAAATTTTACATTAAAAACAAAAGAAAGGTAAAACACTAAAAAACACTAAAAACACTCAAAAAGTAAACACTATTAAAAGAGAAAAGTAAAGCACTTATGCAAACGTATGTTTTTCATTATTTTGTAAGACAATTATTTATTAAGAATATAACAAACATTTAATTTGTTATGGTTTCTCTCAAAAAGTGCGTTCGGAAAAACAAAAAAAAATGATGTATTTTTAGAATTTTGGCATTTTCTATTATCACTTTTGTATGACGATGAATGAAGCAAGTAAGAATTAGAATATCAGAAATTATGAAATGATTTCTTTTGTGCATGTAGTAGCGATTATTTTTTAATCAAGAATCTTCTCAATTGAGCGAATAATTTTAACGATGTTTTTGTTTTTCTTGAAAATATATTTATTTTCAGTATTGAATTTTTATGTCAAAACTCCCTAAACGCATAACAATTTTTAAAAATATATAAGAATGATCTTCAAAACAGTCTTTGTAACATACGAAAAATAATTGAGTTAAAGTATGAAAAATCAAAAACCGATTTTTAATCTGTTATAAACGAATGACCTTCATTCTCTTTAACAAAATATCATTGTTTTTGGCGGAACAAGGAAAGGTTTTTCCTCCTTAGTAAATCATCTCCTCCACAATCTTCAAAACATTCACATCATAGTTTATCTTGTTACAGCCAAAAAACAGTTTCTTCGCAATTTTTTGTTTCTTTCCTCGAGCAAAAAACCAGAAATTGGGTTTGTTTTGTCTGTGTGCAGAATCACACAAAAAATCAGATGTTTTTTTCACAATTCTCTGATATTGTTTAAAGAAATGATATCAAAGACGTTGAAGATTCAATTCTCAATACGAGAAATCAATTCTTCAATTGTAAAGAACAAAATTTTAATCTATAATCTATCTTGATTTTTTCCAATGACTAATCTGCGCGTTTTTTTAACGTTTGGGGAATACAATGATTGTAATTTATTCTATCGTTTCAAGGCATCTAAACCGTAGTCTGCTTAAAATGTAAAACTACTTAAAATCTAAAATTGCTTAAAATATAACAACTGAAAATGTAACTGCTTAAAATGTAATAAAACATTGCTTAATTTGTGGGCAGGACGCAATTTATGTAAAATCAGGTCACAATTTACATTTTATCATTATTGTTTTATTTTATTTTTTTTCAAGTTATTTTTATGTTTTTACCTACATATTTGTAAAATGAAGTTGTAAAAAATCTGAAGTGAAATTTGGTATCAGCCTTAACAAAATTGACCTTCATCGTATATATTTCGTCAATCGCAGAAATCAAAGATGATTTGCAAAACATAACCAGAAACATTCACAAAATCACAAAAAAATGATCAACATCGGTCAGTGAGGAGCACAATTACACAGATAGAAATCTTTCGTTCAGACACTTATTTTGTAATACACGAAAACAAAGAAAAAAATATAGAAAATTGAATGAGAAATGCAAAAATTATGGCAAAACAATTTATTTGCGCGCACCCAAATTGGGCCACCATGTATGTAGTTTTTGGTCGTAAAATATTCAAAAAAATTTTTTGAAAAAAAGGAGAAGCTCAAATGAATGGCGGTGAAAGATTAATTAAGAAAAGTAAATTAGCCGTTTTTCGGCATTCGTCGTATTGCTGTGACAAATAATTAAAATTGTCAAAACAAATATTGCCTTTTTTCATAATATAAGAGAACTTTGATACGAATTTCTAGCGGAATGCAACATTACTTTTATTCTCGTAATGCTCACATCGCTCAAAAGCTATTGTAGTTTTAAATTAAATTCACGAGCAACACCTCTTCATTAAGATGTTGTTTGGCCTTAAAAGCGCCGCATATTAATAGTCAAAAACATGGAAATTGTTTTGAAGCATAGAAAGAAAAAAAGGAAACAAGAAAGTTACGACCACTTGATGCTAGACCTCACGTTATAGAACAATTTTAGCATAAAACATGCTAAAATTGTGCTCGTTACTCCCTGGCAATGTTACTCACTGGTATATTATTCCCTGGCTGTGATATGTCCTGGTCCTTGACGCTGGCGTAGGATACTCGGTGTTAAAAAAATGTTATTCCTTGTTACAACGCCAAAACATTTTTCCTTGTTTTATTCGGATAAACTGAAAATTATTTTAGCAAGGTTGCGAGCGTGAACGAGCCGAAATTATGTATTTCGCAAAAATTCTAAATAAATATTTCCAATTCGGTGTGGATTTAGTTCAAAAACCAATATGTTAAAATTTTACGTCAACATCACCCACTTTTGCCCCCGGTTTGCTGTGAAAAAGGAGGGGGGAAAAGAGGGGGTGAATGAACGCAAAAAGCGTAAAAACATTATAAAAAACCGTCTTTTCCCCTATTTGGGAAGTCAAATTGACATTTTCAAAATGTCTTAAATAACGCGACTGAAAGAGTCGATTAAACCTTTGGCATTTCATTAGTTGCACAAATTTCGACAATTCGGCGGTGAGGAAGTGTTTATTGATGTTTTCCTGAATTCCAACATATTATGCATACAGAAGTGAAAATTTCTGGGAATATTGCCCTCGATTGGGGGGGGGGTGGAACGAGCATGAGGGCAAACGTAAAGTTAATAAAATTTAAAAAATATTAAAACAAAAATTGGCTGTAAAAATGTGAATGTTTGAATTAATTTATTTTTTTGGTATATTTGACCAATTTTAAACAAAACTAACTCTCTTTCTCACTGATTAAATAAAGCAGCTTTGAAAGCGGCAAGAATGATAATAATGTAGGCGTATAGAAAATGTGGCAAACAAAAAAGTGATAAAATATAAATACACAAAATAAATAATTTTTTAATTCGCTACACAAATAAAGCAATTTGTTTTTAAACCAAACTTTTTGAATTACATGCAAAAAATTAAACACCTAAATTTCGTTATTTCCGCTACTAAATATATTATAGCATATGGAAGGAATAAATAATAAAGGATCTAATATTTTTGTGGCCAATAAAGCCCTTGAGTAATTAAGAATATTAAAATTTCAAAATTTGTACAATTTGGAAAAATTGAAAATATAATAGAGTAATTAGAAATTCACATTTTTTGTCATAGCAAAAATATACTGAGGAAACCATAGGAAACCATAATCTCCCCCATATTTAAAAAGTTCAGGAACAGTTGTACAGTAGGTAAGTTAAGTGTGTATGTCTGTAGGTATTGCCTGTATTCGGGCTTATTTCTACAATAATTTTAAAAACAAATGACGTGAGCGTTTTGCGGAAAAACACAGTAATAAAAATTACGTAACCGAAGATCATTTAAGCCTTTTTTTACATATAATTTTTCGAATTTTTGCTTTTTTTATCAGAAAGGAAAACTAAAGATTTGTCTATATTTTTTTATCATTATTTAGAGATTTGGCCTTTCTTTGTTCGCTTTTTACTCACTTACTGTGTTGTGGTCACTCTTTTCGCTGGTTTATCTCGCTGGCTTTCTTCAACTGTTGAAGAAAGCGAGAATGAATTATAATTACAATTTGCCCATCTTCATGCGCAAAAATGGTAGAAAAGTTAGCTTACATCTGTTTGTGTCAATCTCGTACTTGTTTCTGTTTCGTACTTGTGTAATTCTATTTTTTTCAAATTAAAAATGTATTAGCTCAGATTTCATTTTTTTTGTTTTTTATGAATTTAATTTTTATTGAAAAAAAATTTCAAAGTTCAGCGACCAAACATTTATAAATAAAAACACGCAAAATGCAAAAAGCGTAATAAACAAAAGAGAGAAAGAAAAACAAAAAATACGTGAGAAATAAGCAAAGATGTCAATACAAATCGCAAGAATGTTTTTTACGTTTCATTTTTTGTGTTTTGAACTCAATTTTCGAATCGTTTCTGGAACATTAAACACAAAATTAATATTTTTTCCAGGTTCCTTTCAAAAACAATTATCACCACAAATTATTATTACAAATGAATGAGAATGTTATTGAACTATTTTTCTTCTTAAAAATAATTGAAAAACGTGCAAGAAAAAATGAAAGAAAAAAAAGTTAAAAAAAGCAAAAATGTAAAAAATCGAACAAAAAAGCAAAAATATTATACAAAAGGAAAGATCGCAATACGAAGTGTGAATAATTATGTGTTATGTGTGTCGGTTTTTTAAATTTAAATTTACCTTTTACATACATATTCTGCAAACCACCGTTTGAATACAAAGCATCAGATCAATTGCTAGCGGAAACATTTACATCTGTCAATATAATCACTACATCCACAAATTTTATTTATTATTTTATACATTTACTTTACTTATAAATAAAGCGTTTGGTCTTTAAACCATTTCCACCACCGTATGCGCGATTTTTGTACAAACGCGATAATTTTACCACAAACGCAATAATAGATCGATTTTCGTACAAACCAGGAGTGCTACGAAAATAATTTTTCAATTTCGTAAATCGTAAATTTTCAGGACCTCGAAATTTCGTAAATCGTAAATTTTTGCCCAAAAAAGCCGTAAATACGTAAATCGTAAATGTTAGCACCCCTGGTACAAACGCACCACAGCCACAATTTTATCAAGAAAAAAAGTAGTAACATACACAACAAGAAAGTTGAGAAATTATTAAAAAACGCACCTGCACTAATGATTTCATGCGAAAATGCCATCCGGTTTTAGATTCACGTATTTACCTATGTACAACCAGAACTGCTACACACACATTTCCGCATTTTCTTGAAAGTGCAGCAACATAAACAAATAAATTTTAGAAGAAAACATTTACCGAGAATTAAAACAGGGACATTTACGAAGAGTAAATTTTTTTTTGTTATTTTTATGTTTTTTTGCTTAATGCATGAACTTTCCAAAAAAAAAAAAAAATGCAGTAAGAACTTTTTTTGACACTTTGGCAGACGTGAGAATTAAATAAAGCAAAAAGTTCAATTACGGTCTTTTCAAATGAGTCGTTTTTTGTTCCTTGCGTAAAGGGCAAAAAGAAGGCAAACATGTAATATGAAAGTATGGAAAAAAAGTCAAAACTGGATGCTATATTTGGCAGTAAAGATATAAATAACGTGAATTCAGGCACCTAAAACATTTTTGTTAACGCATTTTCTTCTATTATAATATTTTTAAAATTGGAAATCTAATCAGTTAGTTAATTTTTTAACTTCAATCGAGTTATAAAAAACAAAAAACAAAATTAAATCTTGCGCGGTCAACGAGTTTTTTATAGTACAAAAATAACTAGAAAAACATAGTCGATCTCAAATAACAATTTGCTATTTCATAAATTGTCACACGAAAAAGAATAGAATACGTGGTGATTTATTGCAAAAAGAAGTGAAAACTAATTGAAAATTATTATTTTTCTATATTTCATTGTACTTTCGATTTGGCTTTTGAACTTTTCCATTCGCACCGCCTGCCTTCATTTTTGGGGGAAAATGTTTGCGAAATTAACCACAATATTTTAATCGCAAAACCTATATTGATCGTCGGCCACAACGTTTTCTCCCACCACCATTTTTAAGGACGCCATTCAAAAAGTAAACAAAGTTTGTTTTTATTTTGAACAACAATGTTTAGCATATGATTTTCAGCGGCGTAAAAGAGCATATTTGGTGTGTTACGAAATTTCGATCAATGTAAATGATGAATATGAGCAGCAGGCAAATCAATAGGAGGGCGTGACCGACAGGAAAATAGTTTTTCAGAAAGTATATAGTTTGTGCAAAATACATGGTGGTTCAGAAAAAGGGTTTCAAAGAAGGGTTGGATTTTCTTTAAACCAAAATAAATTTTCACTAAAAATAAACGTTGAAATTGTAACGCGACAAGTTGGCGCTTTGCCAGTTTACTAGAGAACTATGTCGTCTGCATTGTACACTTGTCTTTTTCAAGTTCAAAATCTTAAAAGACTTTTGACATTTTCAAACGGAGTGGGGGGGGGGGGCGATTGGGGTCAAAGGTGAAAGTTTGAAAATTAATTTTTTTCTAATAAGCAGGTTTAGTACGGCGATTCGCCTAAAATCGCTGACAAATACGACGGGCATAATTGATAAATACGACGAAAATCCTTGCCTTCCACTCAAATCGCCAATTATTCGCAAAATTTTTTCTCCACTGCGCGGCGTTTGCCATGGGCGGCTTTGCTGTGCTGTGGGTGCCAATTGGCAATTAGTTTGCTTTGTGTGCATATGTTCAGTTTGTACCGGTTGCGGTGCTTTTCTCATGTATCCTCGCAGTGCTTTTTATAAATAATAATATATTTTGAATTTTTTTCGAAGACAATTTTTTTGTTAGATTTAAAAAAATTCAAAGTTGCAAATTTAATTTTCAGTTTCGTTTTTTAATAATCGTTTTTGTATCGTAAACATTTTTAAAAAGTTTTTTAAATAGTTGATGTTTTGGGAAAAGAAACCGACGATTATCGCGCCATTCTCGAATAAAATAATAATACATTTTTACTTAGTTGGTTGTTAAAATACTGAAAAAAGTAAAGATTCAATTGACCAAAAAATTGTAGAAAATCCAAATAAGCTTTAAAAATGGTAAATAATAATAATAATAATAATACGGCTGCAGTGGTTGGGCGCAAAGCGAAACGGTTTAAACGATTACTGTAAGTAAGCTTGATTAAAATTATTAAAAAGGATAAAGTTAAAAAGTCTTAAAAATGAATAAAAACTAAAAAACATAATAGAATTACAACAAACGAGAAACTACGTGTTTTCATTTCATAAAATATTGTGTAATATGTAAAAATGTGAGTTTTTTTAAAAGTATGAATTTGAAATGTGCGTCACGCTAATTAGAAGATTATTTTCAATCTTTAAGAAGTTTTCGCTGATAAAAAATTTTTGCCAATTCTTGGCGTTTCACGCCTCGATTCATTAATTTTCATAAGCTGTTTCTTTTTTGAGATAATTTCATTTTATGGACTACAGCGAAATCTTAATTAAAATTAAGGATTAACATTTCAAAAGTCAAGATATGATTGTCTACAGAAATTTGCACAAAGATTGGCATTTCGTTCACTTTGGACATCAAAAATTATCATCTGTTGAATATCGAAAATTGACATTTGTTTGGTTCAGCATGACTATCGAAAATTGGCATTTGGTTTGTATTGAACATCGAAAATGGGCATTCGGTTCATGTTGAACATCGAAGATGTGTTGAATGCTCCCAATACATCGTTTCACGTTCACATTAAAATTTTAGATGTTATTTTTTATTTATTTTTTATTTTTTTTATTTTTGAAAACAATGCACTCTGTAAACTACAACACTAATAGCCTTGAGGCTACTGTTACATTATACTAATTTTTGCAGTTTGCAATTTGCAAAAGTTTTACATAGAAATTTTATGGACGTTGCGTGATTTTTGCCATATGTAGTGGACTAATATTGTTGACAAACTTGACATATACCAAAAAATTTTTTCGACCAAAAAATATTTATGGTATTTCGATGACCGAAAGTCAAACTTTCGCAGCGTTTAAGTTGAACAATTATATATTGATAACGATAAGCTAATTTTTGTTGCTATTTTTAGTGTTAACTAGTGACTACTTTTTAGTTTTTTCTCCGATATTCTAAAAATAAAAAAATTCAGAAACGCAAAAAATATAAAAAAAACTCAAACAAACAATTAAAAAAATTAAAAAAGAGTATAATTTGTTGCTAAACACTTTGTTCGTGCCAGAAAATTTTATAACTTGATTAAGCCAATTGGCACAATCTAAGTCTACGATATGAAGAAATTATAATAGAAAAATAAGTAAAAAACAGTAAATCTGACATGAAAATCATTGAAATCTGACATGAGATCGTAGAGAAATGTAATGATATTATTGCAGAAAGCGTAATAGGAAATATACACTGCGGGAAAAAAAGATAGCCTCACCTGATTTTTGTAATTTTTTCAAAATTGAATGAATTTTATTTAAATTTTTTTTATTGAAATACGTTTAAATAATGTGTCTAAACGTTA